>PNEQ01051747.1:18763-48828 GCA_003012365.1 Medauroidea extradentata
TGCTGTTATGCATGCGTCCATCCCTCGATACCACGAACCCTGAGGTAAGAGTAACTCACCGCTGAGACCGGAGCAGGTATGAGGACTGACCAGATTACCAATTTTCTTTGTGGAACATTGTAAGCAACTAGTGGGGCTAGTATCGTCACATCAGAAGAGGCAGTGTGAGATAAGAGAAGAGAGTGCGGTGCCACCACAGTATACAGTAATTGGCAGAAAATAAATATGTTTCTGAAATTTTTTATTTATTACATTTAATAGGTATGTTGATGTTTTCTTGATAAAGTGATACCAGATAGCCATACATCCCCACCTTGCCCCCGAAAGTATTAAAAAGATTACTGGTGCAAAGTTATACAGAGAGTATACATATCTTTATTTAAACACTTTGTTATGCCCCTTGGTGGCCAAATCCTGGATTTGTAACTCGAAGTGTATAGTGAAATGATGGATTTCCTGGCTAGCTGTAGAAATTAAAACAATGTATCTGGTTGTATAGCAAGTCTCAATGAACTCGCGCATGTCTGGTGGCATATCGTGATTTTGCTAATTTAAGCGATCACAGAAACCAAAGATTAATTATGGTGTTTTACTTTTCTGCGACCAATCATGTATAGGAATTTTGGCCACAGTAACCCGGAGGTCCACTCTGCTGGTGACCCCTAAGTTTGCTGCTCACAGAATCCATGTATAACAATGCAGTTGGAATTAATTTAAATTGATTACTTCATGTTAATGTTTCACTGAAGAGTGCCGATAAATGTGCTCTCCCTGACCGTCTGCTCGTCACCTCCCCACTCTCCAGGTAAGAGATGATGGCGAGGTTCCCCACATCCAATCAGAAAGCAGTATTCTGCCACCTGTGAAGGCGTGAGCCTGCGTAACCCAGCACTCGACTTTATTAATATTAACTTGGAACATTGGTATTTTCTCAGTTTTGTTACAATTCACATTTTTCTTAATTAGTTCACAAAATATAATATGTGCATAGTAACATACAAGTGTAAACAGAAGCCTGGATGATGAGAGAGAGAGTGAGAAGAAGAGAGATAGGAAGAGCAGAAAGACAGATGCACAAGTAGTTACGTTTTAGTACTTGACAGGTACACATACAAATAGGATGACACATAATTGCGGAAGCGCTGATTTATACTACGGGATCCAGCATATTAATTGATGATACTAGTAAAACAATTCCAAATTAAAATTCTTAAATTAAAACTTCACGTTAACTGCTAATGAAGGTCTGGAAGTAGTAACTTTACGGTTAAAATTTGTTTGATTCATATCGTGTTTGGGCTGATTTTAATGAGAATTTTACTTTAAACAACTTTTCTAAGTAACTTTTTCTTCTATTTTACTTTGTTTATGATTTTGAAGATTTAATTTAGGCACTGAGTTTGCCTCTTCTTGGATGTGATTCATCTGGCAGGTTTGAGTTAGTTCAGACATAGGACATTCCGGCATGCAGCTCGGTCAGCAAGCCTTGTTGGTAGCTTTGTGGGTGGTAGTGCCGTGTGCAACCGAACACTGGAAAGGTAGCGCTCCATGGAAATATTTGACAAGTCGATAATTTGTGTAGTATAAGTTTTAGATGGCAGTTTTGTTAGGACTCCAGTTAAAAATGTGTGCATGTCCTCAAATTTCAGTGATAATGACTGGAATTAATGTTTCTTTTGGTTTTTCGTTAGTAACAAGCAAATTTTCTCAAATAAAATGTGATCGCATCTTGATTTTGAATTTCATAAAATCTGCAGCGAATAGTTAAAGAGAAAATATGAAACGCTGTGCATACATTATGCTCAATGACCATGAACGTCACATGCAAGTACTGCATAACTTTACGGGAACCTGTTTGAAAATCAACACAAAGACAGAATTTACCCATGAATTGACATTAATGTTTGCACATGGTTCCTGAAAATAATAGTACATATTTATTTCTATAAACCGACAACAATACTAGATTTATTTCCATTTTTCACATAGGTTTCCTTCGTTTGGCTAACTTACAAGCTTAGCCGACATAAATTTCTCTGTTTAACATACAGAATATTTTGTTCTTTACGTTTTGCGGAATGAAAATTATTTGACCGGTTCAATTTGTTTAGCAGCGAATGGAGAGTTTTGTAGTAGGGACCTTATAATGAATATACTTTAGTCTCATTTGTGAAATATGTGCAGCTCTTCTTTTACTTACAGTAGAATTCTGCTATTACATAACGTCTGTATTACACTCTGTTATTAATATTAGTCAGGGAATGCTGTTAACTGCATTTCCTGTATTCCAATTGATACACTCTTAGATGGCAACTATCTGATGTGTGCACATGAGTAATGTATACTGAAAACTGTAAGTTGTTTTAACTGATGTTTACCAAACTTTTAAGAGATAGTGATGAAAGGAACAACTTTTCTTGTATTTTCACATTACCACTATGTATTTAATTCTTTAATTTTATAAGATATAAGATTTTAAGGATCTTAATTTGCGAGACAGAAGGTACATAACTTTGTAACGGCTAAGAAACTGTGTTTAAATTATGAAATATTTAATACGTTTGTTAGTTTGTCAATAGTACTGAACTCTTAGGTATTTTTTGCAGCATAATTTTACCAGAAAGATCATTGAACTGTTATGTAATCAGGATTTAAATTGTATACGTATATTGTCTCTGTATGTCAAAGGCTCTAGTATCGTGGATCAGATATGACGAAGTTGGGCGAAAGAAAGATATCAGCAGATTACTGAGTTTGGTTCGACTTCCTCTCCTTTCGCCTGCGGTGAGTATACGTGTAGTTAGGAAGTAAATCTTACATACTTTCACAATTATTGAAGGTTTAAATGGAATGGTACAGAGTATGGTATTTACTCACAAGTATTGTAATTTTATTTATTTAACCTGCTAAAACTATTTCTGGCTCAACATTATTGAAGGTGCTTGTCTGACTCCATATTAAAGACTGTAGATTACATATTATGTTTCATGATAAAGTACCAGTGATTGTGTTCGGAGCAGTGTGGCAAGATGTGAACTCATTAAATTTTCTGTGTAGTATTCTAGTGTTTTTCGCAGCCGGACTCAAAACCTTTTTCATGTGTGGAACGTTCTGTTTTCCAGTTCATAGCAGACTTCATAGAGACTAACACATTGTTTCACGAGGATAGCACCTGCCAAGAACTGATTATGGAAGCTATGAAATACCACTTGCTACCAGAACGTCGGCTCATGTTACAGTCACCGCGAACCCGTCCTCGGAAGTCGACTGTGGGGGCTCTGTATGCAGTTGGTGGAATGGATGCTCACAAAGGTGCGTTGCTGTGCAAATACCGTATTTGCCGGCATATAGGAGGACCCTGCACATAAGATGAGTCATTGTTTTGAAGGTATAAAATCTTGAAAGAATAAAATAATTAAAAATGTAAATTAGTAATTTTGAAATTCCAGGCAGAAAAATATTTTCTTCCGTTTGCCAGAAACATTAAAAATTTATTTCAAATATTTTAGTGCATTTATTACCGTTAATATAAACATCATAGGAGACACACAAACCAATAACATTGGCTACTACTGCCCTCCGGGTGCCCAAGACTAGAGCCAAGGAAATGTACTGCGACATCGTCAATTGTCTAGAGCTGTACGCGACTTGGCAACGCCAGACTGAGGCACGCCGCATGCTACATGGCAATGCCGGGCTACAACAGCTGCTTGTAAGGTCATCGCATTCCTGTGCGTTGTTGTCAACTGTCATCCTAGCACTAGACAGCAGACACATGAATGTGTGGTACGGTACCTAGATCCTCGTTTTCTCTGCCCGAGAGTTTTGTACTGGCGAGACAGAGGATCTAGGCACGCGCTCCAGCTGTATCGATCGCCAAGCGACGTACACTTTGCTGTGACGTAAAAGTGGCCTTTGTTGCGAATATGACCATTATCAAAATTTCGTATTGTAAATTTTATTAAAAAACGTGGCAATTGTTTTCATTTGTGACTGAAAATGTAACCTCTTGAAACATCATACAACTCCACAGCTTACAGCTTAACTTTCAAACGATTTTTATGTTACCAAAAATTTTCACACCCTTATATAAGACGAGTAGCAATTTTTGAAGGCATTTAATCAGACTTGGAAGGTGTATATTTACGTTAATGGTTAAAAAATTAATCTTCACATGAGTTTGTATGTCTTCTGTTGTATAAGTGTCACATTTTATTGTGTGGTTAGAACAGACTTCATCAGCCTGTCTTGTGTCCTAAAAAATACAGGATTTAATATTGGTGCCATAGAATGCCATAGTAGGCGTATTTGTTATTTTTCAACTGTTCAAGTTCATGAACAACACAGTGTAAACAAAACTTTTTTGGTTTTAGGGCATGCAATACTGCTATTATTACAATAACAGAATTTTAAAATATTGCATCAAATAATGTACAGTAGTATTAGACAATGTTCTACAGTTTACGAAGGTGAGGGGTATTAAAAAATATTTCACATATGTAAATGATTAACTTTAAAAAAAATAATGAAGTTCGTAGGCTTTCACGGCCGTTGTCTACAGGGTCTAGACTTCTGGGTTGTAGCCGCGTCAATGTCACATTTCTGCCCAACGTTTCAGACAGCATTGCAGCTTCCATCTTCAAGGGTGAAGTTTCTACTTGCAGAAAACTATTTCCTTCTGATCCTCTGCGAAGTCCTTCTGCCTTTATATACTGTAGGCTGTACATGGGTGTTCTCTGGTTGGCTAAGGCTGTCGGCCAATCCACGACCTTCTTGGCTGTGATTGGCTGAGGTGTTCGGCCAATTCCTGTCGACTTCGCTCCTGATTGGCTGGGATGATTGGCCAATCTTGGAGGCGAAACCAAGAAACGACTGATTGTCAAAGATGCCAGGACACCAGCTTTCTATGGTCTACCTAAGATACACAAGGAGGAAATACCTCTTCGACCTATAGTCAGTGCTATAAGAGCCCCTATTCAAGCTCTGGCGAAATTCCTCAACAAACTGATTGAACCAGCTATTCCAAATTCAGCCTCACAGATTCGGAATTTTTCAAATTTCATTGAAATACTACAACAACTTTCTCTCCAACCTAGTGACATCCTAGTCAGTTTTGATTTGGTTTCTCTCTTCACCAAGGTACTTGTGAAAGAAGCTCTCCAAGTTCTCCAAGAACACCTTGGAGATGACGACCATAGCAGAGACATAGTGAAAATGACTGAACACTGTGTCTCGTCGACTTTCTTCTCATTCAGGAGACAAACATATGTGCAAAGAGAGGGTGCTGCCATGGGTTCTCCACTTTCCCCTCTCCTGGCCGACATCTTTATGGACAACTTCGAGAGAAAAGCTATTGGTACCAGCAAATACTAACCAAAATGCTGGTAAAGATATGTTGACGACACCTTTGTCGAATGCAGCCATGGAAGTGAGAAGCTACCAGATTTCTTAGAACACCTAAATCATATCCTCCCGAACATTCAATTTACTATGAAAATAGAAAAGGATGGAAAACTGCCATTCCTGGATGTCCTAGTCACAAGGAACGAAACCAACCACCTGGGGCACGAGGTCTATTGAAAGCCCACTCACACCGACAGGTATCTACATGCCAGCTCACACCATCCACCATCACAGAAAAGGACAGTCATTTCTACATTAGTGAACAGAGCCAAGTACATCTGCGAGGAGGCCAACATTAAGGAAGAGATGATGCACATTTCAAATGTCCTTCAAGCAAATGGCTACTCCAAAACAGAAATAAACAAAGCCATGAAACCATCTCAAGGGAGGAAAAACACCGAAAAACTTCCTCATATGGCTGTCATCCCGTATGTCAAGGGAATATCCTACCAGCTCTCTTGCCTTTTCCGAAAAAACAACATCTACACTATACAGAAACCGATCAAAAAGATTGAAAACACCCTGGCTTCAGTAAAAGATAAGACTCCAGCAGAATAACTCGCAGGTGTGTGCAGAATTCCCTGCTCTTTTGGGAAAGTATACATTGTACAAACTGAAAGGAAAGTCATCACCAGGGTTAAAGAACACATCAGAGATTACAAACAGGAAAATCTTCGGTTAGCCATAGCAGAACACTCAGTCGAAACCAAACACAGTGTTGAATTTGACAAATACTGTATAACACCATTGTCAACGTCTCTAATTATAAGAAGAGATATGTACATCCGAGAGGTGATTGAAATTGCGAAGCACCCATCCAACATCAACAGGGAAGATGGATACAAATTAAGCAATAGTTGGGCACCACTTTTTCATAATCAAAAAACTCAGCTGGACCAAATGACCACAACAAGCCCCTCCAGGATTGGCCAATCATCCCAGCCAATCAGGAGCGAAGTCGAACACCTCAGCCAATCACAGCCAAGAAGGTCGTGGATTGGCCAACAGCCTTAGCCAACCAGAGAACACCCAGGTACAGCCTACAGTATATAAAGGCAGAAGGACTTCGCAGAGGCTCGGAAGGAAATACGTAGTTACTGCGACTAGAAACTTCACCCTTGAAGATAGACGCTGCAATGCATTCCGAAATGTCGGGAAGAAATGCGACATTGACGCGGCTACAACCCAGAAGCTTAGACCCTGTTTAAAAAAAAATAGTTAAATACGTAGTTAAAATGACAAGTGGTCATTAATTGTTCAATATTATTTTTGCTGACACAGTATCTAGTTTTGTAATTTCTTTGTTTCAGTTCTAATAAACTACATTTATTGTAATGTGAACATTTGCATTCTAAAATTATGCCAGTGGGTGGTAGGTAGGTCTGGGTAGCTACCAGGTGGTGTCTTCGCTTTACCCCTGAGAGCAGGGTGCAAGGGGCTCCATGAACGGGGTCTTTGGTGAAGGATGGAAATTAGTTTCTCTCTCGGATTGCTCCCATGACATTGTGCGGGGAAGTGCGGGCATCCACTGTTTGACCCTCGCAGCGGACCTCACCTTGTCCGACTGCCTTCTGATGGCCCAGGCGACCCTTTGTCTGTGTCGCCTTCTTGCTCTATGCTGGGGCATTGATTACTTGGGAGGTTGTTGAGAGTGTTATCCTCCTTTGGCAGGCCAGTCATTGACTAATCTTCCTTACTGTAACGTTAAAGAAGGCACGGAAGATTAAGGCTAACAAATTACAGTGAGCGAGCGGCTTCCAGGGAGTCAATGCAAGGTGCCCTAGCGGTCTGTGAGGGTGGTGATGTGATTGGACGTACTAGCGGATGCTGGCAGCTCACCTCACACTTGTCCTTTCCCAAGTGGAATGCCCTGAACTAGCTACAGGTACCGTTCAACCTCCGGAGAGGTTAGAGACTGGTACAGCTCAGCCCGGCGATTCCTTGCTTGGCCCAGTTGAGACCTTTTACCGGGAAGAAATGCCTGAAAGGCAGCAACATGCGATCTCTCGACGTACTCCACAGCCAAAGAAGTTTACAAGAATTCAAGGATGGGTAGGTGGGCGTTTCAGAGAGGGGTTTTTAGGAAGCTAGTGTAGAAGGATGAACACAGGGTTCAGTGGAACTTCTTTTTATTTATAAAAACAGCCTCAGCCTATGCTGTAAAATGGTCTTCTTATGAGTGAAATCACTGCCAATCCCGGCGCGGTCACGTGGACGATGGCAGCCCAGAACTCCTGCGCTGGGTCTACTTGGGGTGGTGCAGGCGGCAGCGAGGTTTCCAGCAGCGTGTGCGCAGATTCAGGGGTGAAGCTTGGCAGAGGTTCAGCGGATGAACGTTTGATGGCAGACTGTAACCTTTCACATGCTCTAACAAGAGCCGGCGCCGTCGTCAATGAGGTGTCAACTGACAAAGATTTCACGTCCTGTTGTGTCCTTATTTACCTGTACACCGGCCTGGGGTGAGTGGGGAAGCGAGAGGTGCAACCACACCAGGCACTCCTCCTTGCAGAGGTGGTAGTGCGCGGACAGGAATGCACTCCAGCTACAAGGGATGGCTGGAACACCTGTCCTATTGGGCGAGCAGCTTAGCAGGTTGCGGCAGCGCTCGTTTAGGGGCAGCCCCACTGGTGTCGTTCGTACGGGAACCAATTTTTTTATGAATATAAATTATTTTAAATATATAGTATTAAAATTACGAAAGAACTGCACATATTATGACGTGTTTCGTTCCACATCTTTGATTAAGAGATCTATTTCTGAGTGAATCTATAAAATCTACAGTATTTTTTACTCGAATGTGAGTTGCGAGATAGTAAAATAGATGATATTATGGCTGTTTAGGTTAAGCAATGCAACGTTTTCATTTATTTTGGTATTGTTTGCTTCATGTTTTTCTTCATAATACAATGTGATAATACTATCGTATTTTTGATACATTACATGATTCACTACTCATAGTATATTGGCCAAACTATTAATGTTGGAGGTATAGTTTTTTATTAAAAATATTTGCATAGACATTAGAAGTTGATGTACACAAAGAAAATTGCAGTTTTCTGTATTCGAAATTTTCCGTTTTTCACTATGTTAGGTTACATTAGTTAGGTTAGGGTGGTTTAGGTTAGTTTTTGTTATGTTTGGTTATTTTACCATTGAGTTTTATATTTTTCATTAGGTTACCTAAACTAACTAAACGAAACAAATCTAACCTAACATAACCTAACATAAAACGGAAAATTTCAAAGTTAGTAAACTACAGTTTTCTTCGCATACGATTACTTCTAACAACCATAGAAATACTTTTATTAATTGTTTTGGCCGGTACACAATGAGTAGCTGTATTTAATATTTACTATAAAATGTAAGATTTAGTAATCCAGGCCAGTTATTAATTTCTGAGTATTGTGGTTTTATATGTAACTGAAATGTGTTTGTAGATAAGTAGATAGTATTTTGGGTAGCATCTAAAACTAGATCATTAGCGCCCACAATTTTATTTAAATGTATGTAAACCTGCAGTTTAGTTGTTTAACCCGTTCCTTGCAAAATGACATTTTGTACCCTGAAAATCTGGATAAATGAATGAATTTTAAATTCATATTTGGTGGCCCTTTTATTTACATTTTCATAGCTGCTAATTGTTCCAATCCTCTCAGATCACAGATAAGGACAAAATAATTACTGATATGGTTTCGTTACTGCTTACAAACACTGGCAGTGATATCAGCGCTCACCAGCAGTGTTGGATAGTGGCGTACGTAGCTGTACAATGTGTACAATCCCGTTTTCTATCAAAAATTATTCCTCCTATTATTCGAGTATTTACAGTAATCGTAACTTAAAGTTTAAATTACATGCAATATTCTTTTTTGTTAAGTTTTGAAAATTGGTAAATTTGGTTTTATTTCTACTTGCTCATAAAATTTAATCATTTTTGCACAACATTTTCAAATTTATATATATAAAAAAAATAGATGTAACTAAACTGCCAATATTAAATTCTTAAGCAATCAAATTACTGCATAAATAATTAGAATGATCGCTTTTACACAAAATGTGAAGTGGACTTGCTGTGCACTTTCAAACAGGCTCAATCAGCATAGAGAAGTATGACCTCCGCACCAACTGCTGGACTGCAGTTGCTAAGATGAGTGGTCGGAGGCTGCAGTTCGGGGTGGCAGTCCTTGATGACCGCCTGTATGTGGTTGGTGGGCGTGATGGCCTTAAGACGCTCAACTCTGTCGAGTGTTATGACATGAAGACGCAAGCCTGGATGTCCCTGCCTCCAATGTCCACTCATCGGCATGGACTTGGTGAGCACACAGTTACATAAAGCATAATGATGTTTTTTTATTTGAATTTTCAACATTTTGATAAAAATTGTTAACATGAAAGTTAGTCCTGGTAAACATTTTTGGTAGTTAAATTGGGTTGCATTCAAACAACTTCTGAAGTAAAAGTAGCATATTTATAAAAATGGTAAAAAAAAAAGTAAATTTCAATTTCAATTTTATATTGAAACGTATTGATTTAGTTGTATGCTTCAAAATATTAGCCAGATTAGAATTCAACCTAAAATAACAGACAATTCATAATGAGCAAACATTTTATTGTTTGAAAATATTGTACTCCTTTTTTGTGCAGGTAATAAAACTAGATGGACTGTGTCACATGATACAAAATGTGACAATTTTAGGATTATCATCCTAACTTCTGCATTGAAGGTTAATAGAACTAAAAATGTTAATTTTTGCATAAACATGTTTTACATTAGAGAAATTATGTTGAAATGGAGTATATTTTATGTTGAAATGGAGTATATTTTATAGTTACATATTACAAAACTGTACAGTATTTGTTAATATAGGAATAACCGTACTCCTAAGAATAAAGATTTTATAAATAACGTGGCACGTGACACAGTACTGATATTTATATTTAAAGATGCTCGGCTCGCAATTTGCCTCCCTCTTGTGTAATTTATATAACTGAAACTTAGTGTTGGTAAAATGTCTAGTCTTGCAGTGCTTGTATTTATTTACGAGTGCATTTATTGTGTATGTTTATCGCCTTCGTGAGACATTTTCCAAACAGGTTACCGAAATGTTGTAAATTTCAGCTGTGTGCTTGTTAAGACTCTGAAGGCCATAAATATGTATAAAACTCTAAATTATGTAAATATTCATGTGTACCTTATGTTAATAATTTCTTACATTGTTTGTTTATTCTGTATTTGTTTTCTGGCAACAAACATTGTTTTCTTGCGTAGTGATTTATGTTGTACCCAAGAGAGGTTGTGCCGTACAGGGAAATTAGTGGGTTTTGGGATGGCCCGCCTGCTGCCTGCAGACAGTCTCCCCTCCAGCGCGTCCATCTTCACCACCCACTATCAGTACTTTCAGCCCCCTCTAGGGTATATAACGTGGGCCTGCACCTCACTTTTCACCAGCCTCCCCCTCCTCGAATGTGTTGTTTCCTGAAAATGGAAACTAAACAAGCGCTTCTACCTTACCTTCGGTTGCTTCCTGATAAGTGAACCTCAGCCCGCTCACTACTACCGTTCGGGTTGTTTCCTGAAAAGGGAACCTAAGCCCAAACGTACCTACACCCTGTGCTTGGCGAACTTCGGAGTGAACCCGACCCCTACCTGCATTGGGAGTTTTGGGAACGCACCCTCCCATCGCTCCTAGTACAGCCGCCACATGGCGTGCCCTTGCCTCCCACTGGAAGCGGAAAAGTAATTGCAAATATTCAGACACAAGGCTCCATCATTAACGACCACACAGTCAGTGTTATTGCAACTTGTAACCAGTGTTGTGTAAATCAGAGACTGCAACCAGTTATTGTGTGAACCAGTCACTTGTGACTAGTAGTGTATAAATCAGCTACTGTAATATTGATCAGTGAAACTATTGTAACTAACCAGTGAATTTATGACTCGTGTTGTAAATACAGTGCATTATGTATCATCCTAAATGTGAACCTGAGTGTACTCATTCAGTAGAACTAATGTCAGAACAAGCCATCCTCATCCTGGATATCTCTAGTGTAGAATGTGTGTTAAATGAAGCTCAAAAAGTACAGGCAGCACAGCAACATAAGAAGTCTTCTACCATAGTAACCTCTGTACGTGTGAGAATAAGTCCCCTAACTGAGAAAGTATCTGGCCGTTGGCCATCTCTACTAGAACTGTAATGCCAGTACAAGTCCAGGACCAGGAGAATAAATCGCCGAAGCGCAAGCAGAATAACTTTATCTGCATCTTGCGTAATATTCACTAGCTCCCTGATCAGTCCTATAAAGACACGGAGGCCAGAGCCTATAACGCATCATAGGGTCCAGCAGCTCATAGAGGCCTGACAGGAGTCTAAGAAACTATCTCAGCACAAGCAGCGCCTTCTTAGGCAACCAGTCTAGAAAGGTGAGTGGAAACAATGTTGTACCGTCAATTGTTACGTTAGGAAAATTACCACATGTACTCAGGAAATTACTTACGTGTATTCGCCCTAAGACCCACTCTTTTGAACACACTGTAATTTCCTTCTCAGGGATTCTATCTCATGCCAGCTAGCCAGACTTCACCTACCGTGGGATACCTACCTTAAATGAATAAAGTGTGACAAAAATTTTTCTTTTCTGGCATCCAGTGTAGGGCTGAAGCAAGCAAGACCATCACAGGTGAAACTATTCTTCTCAGAATCACCCCTGAAGCCAATAGAAGCATCTCTCACAAGTTCGAAGCAATCTTGGAAACTTCGTGGTGCCCATTAACCTACCAGTATGGATAATGATGAAGAGTCTAGCAACCTTCCTACGACGCCATGCGCGCTCGACCGTTGTACCTGACGAGGAACTTATCTGATCGCCTGCGCCTATTGCGGCCAGGAGTACCATCACATCAGCTTAGGGTGGCAGGATGCCACCAAAAATACAAGAAGTCTCGAGTACCACTGTGCAGAATGCCTCCACCGTCAGAAGCAATGCACCTATCCTCTGTGCTAGGGAACGGGTAATTACAAATTAATTAAAGTATGTTATATGCCTACTCATATACCACTACACATGTTTAGATCTGCCCAGCGAGCGCTGCGACTTTCATAGCCTTTTGTTCCGATGCAGAATGAATCTGCAAGATGACCGCTGCTTACGTGCAACAGGGGCTACTCACTTCCAGATCATAACCGCCACCTGAGAGAGGTGATCCAGAATGACTCGTGCTATCTCAATTTGTCGCCACTCTGCTGGCAAAGGGGTTGAATTTAAGTTTCCTTCAGGGTTGCAATAAGGCTTGAACATGAGAGTACACTGAAGGGGAGGAGAGGCTGCTAGATGTCCCTAGGAGAGTGGATTCCTGGGCAGTTGATACAACACAGTCTCTACAGCAGAGCGGGAAAATTCTCACTTTTTATGAAGGGGGGTAGGCGTGTTAACCACTCACCGTTTAAGGGGTATTGATCCCTACTACCTTGGATTTATCCGTTTATTCTTGATAACTTCTGTTCCAGTCGATATATCAAAATTTTTTGTCACGACAGGGCATAGATACAAACTTAATCGATTTTCTGTTATTGTCAGAACCACTATAAATTCATTATTTTGCAACGGGAAACAGGTGAAAAGGAAAAATTGCTTTATTTACGGGAGCGACTACACATGCCACAAAATTAACAGAAACAGTGCCGTATGGATTCCAAAAAGTAAATGAAACAATAAACTATGCCTTGTCAGCGTGAAAAAAGTAAACCAATGTCTCTATTCCCTGATTTATAAGAAAAACCGTAAAATCGATCTGACAGGGATCAATCCCCCTTAAAAGAGCTCCCTCAGGAGGCGGCGTTTTTGGTCCGACATAGGCTTCCCTCTTCGGTTGCTGGATGCGGGGGTGCGGCAAAGGTGCCGGTTTTTGTGGTGACTGTATGGGGCTGATTAATGGCAGCTGAAGGCGGTGCAAATCCCTAAGAATGTGACTAAAATTATCGCGTTTGCGCTTGGGTGGTTTATTCTTAGTGTCTTTGTAACAACTCCAAAGTTCTGGAAGAGTTACAGATTTCCCTGATGTTTTTTGGGGTGGGAGAATTAACTTATACAGATATTTCATCTACACTTGTCGGCGCTTAGCTGCGGCCTCTGCCTTACGACCTTCAATGACTGCTCTTCCTCTGGTGAGATGTTAACTATCAAACACTCTGTATCAGACATGAGTACTTTAGAAATGAATCTAAGAAAATACGTTTGAACTGTATATATTGTTATCCACTTGCTTGGTACACTTTACAATCACTGTCTTCACAATTTGGCTTTTTACACTTGTTAATATAATTCTGCTTTACACACAGGTCTTTATACACTACTGATTTACACAATGTTCACTGTGCTCGACCGAGTATTCACTTAATACTCGAAGCCCCGGAACTTCTCATAGACTTGACTCGACTTCCGCATCCGGCGGTCACAGATATGCGCCTCGTGGCGACTAGTTAGACTCGTGGTAGGGTGCGTTCCCTTATACTGCCCACGCAGCTAGGGCGCGTTTCCTTAACGAACTGCGCTTTCAGCACAAGAGTGGGGTAGGACCAGGTTTAGGCTCCCTTCTCAGGAAGCAACCCATGGAAGATAGGTAGTGGTGAACAGGTAGGAGGGGCGGGCTTAGGCTCCCTTCTCAGGAAGCAACCCTGGGGTTAAGCGAACATCGGGTTTAGGGTCCCTTCTCAGGAAGCAACCCTTTTGAGGTTGGGGGAGGTGCCTAAGCTTGCTCGGGGAAGAGGCCTGAGACCCGTGAGGGGGGCTTAAAGTACCTTTAGTGGGTGGTGAAAATGGCAGCCGCTGGAGAGGAGGCAGTCTGTTGGCTAGCAGGCGCACCACTTCAACACCCACAAATCTCCCACACTCTGCCAAAAAAGTACGTGACTCTATTAAAACTTTCTCGCGGAGCCGTGAAAATGTCAGTGTTACCAAAAAGAAATAAACAAAGCACTACATAAATACACAAAATCAATAATATTACGTTTACAATAATTACATATACATTTTCTCTCTTAAAAGTTCGTAATTTGCTGCCTGGCATTGTTTGCGTTGCGTCTATCTGTTTGTTTACATTTGTTATGGCGGGTGTGAATATATATATACAAAAACTGTAAATATAACCATCTCTAAACCTTTAGTTTTACGTTTTACGGTAACACGGCTCACAATACTGGATTTAGGTGAACCCTTGGGCAAAAATAAGGTAGGCTTAACTCTTAACATGTTACTAAATTACGGGGCCGAGCGTAAAATATATATACTAAGCACCTTGCAGGGTGCATCAAGTTCAGTGGGAGGCCACGTGAAAACCCTGACACCTTCATACATGAATGCAAAGAGGAGCTTCAACTCAGCAAGATACCCCAGAAACATTGGGTGCAGCAAGTGCATCGTCAATTCCAGGCGCCAACCTTAACCTGGTGGGAAACATATGGCCAATATGTCTCATCATGGACGCAGCTAAGCGAGAGACTAAGAGTCAGGTTCACCAGCACCGAAGTCATGAGCCAACTCACGCACAGTCTCTACAGCATTCCGCAGAAGCCCAACGAAGATTCAGAAGTATTCTTCCACCGCAGGGCACATAACAAGAGAGTACATCCCGGAGGAAATGATCCAACCAGCACTCCTATCCTTCCTGCGGAGCCTACGACCATCCACTTTTGAGGAGCTGATCACCAAAACCAAGGCCTTTAAATTGGACCGACCTGGATCATGACACACGAGTCTGATGGAGGCATCCCTAAAGACTACCCATGGCAAGCAGAAATCCGAGAATAGCAAACTTCAGCTTCCTGCAAGTCTATTATCGAAATGCTGGCACTACCCAGGATACCGCTTCAACAGAGATTGTGAAGTCTACAAAGTAAGGCAAGCCAGCTATCACGCCAACCGCACCCAGGTCAAGAACTACAGACAGCTGGCGGGAAACAAGGCAGCCAGGAATAATCTGACCCACATCAAAGAGTCAATGGCATGAAGGCTTCATCAAACAGCAACCAGACACTACTTCCACTCATCTTGGTAAGCATCAATGAACAAGTGATCCTTGCCATCATGTATACAGCTGCTACAGCAGACTTCATCAAGATTCAGTCTTTACCTCTAGGGTACCAAACACAGCCATTAACACAGGTAGTGCAACTAGCAAGAAGTCAAACATATCTACCACTTGAAGGGCAGATCAAGCTGCCCATGACCACTCCTGCAGGCTTGATGGACACACGCTTCCTTGTGGCCACCAACCTGAACGAAACCATGTTACTTGAACCAGGGCTCCGAAACCAACAAATTTTGTGAAGACCTTGATTTTAGAGGACCTGTATTTTGCAAAGACCTCTATTTTGCAAAGACCTCTATTTTGTGAATACCTCAATTTTTCTAACACCTTAATTTTGTGAACACTTCATCCTGTGAAGACATTGATTTTACTAACTCATTCTTATGAACTGTAACACTACTTAAAATCGGGGCTATATATTTAAAATTTTCATTCCATCATTCGTGTATGCTTATCTTATCTACATTTCACTTCTATTTTGAGTACAAAATATAAATGTGTTAAATACATAGGAAATATTTTTGTGCATTTTCTGTGAACTAATGAGATGTTACGTATTGTTAAAATGACATACAGTAATTTAGTAACAATCTTTTCTGCACTTGAAATTGACAGGCTAACCAGTATGGCATTATGGTAACCTAATTATTGAATTGGATTACGGTTTGTTTTCGAGAGTGATACCAGCCCAGAGGTAAATAAATACTTGTTTTATGATTACTGCTTCAGCCCCGAAGGTTGTTTTGAACATTGTACTTGCTCTTTCACGTGCTGCAGAGAAACTTATAACTGAGTTGATACTATACAGCCTTCAGCCGTAGGAAGTGTCTTATTGACATACCTTAATGGTTATTTACCATATTACTGAATAATGGCTTTTTGTTAGAAGGTGATGGCAACTGTAGTGATCCACAAAACATACCGCAGTAGTAATGTGACGAGTTTTGTTTCTTTACAGGCGTAGGGGTGTTGGAGGGGCCTCTGTATGCGGTGGGTGGTCATGATGGCTGGAGCTATTTGAATACAGTAGAGCGGTGGGATCCACAGGCCCGCCAGTGGAGCTACGTTGCGCCCATGTCCATGCAGCGTTCCACAGTTGGTGTCGCTGTACTTAACGGCAAGTAAGTCACCTTCTGCTCCATTCAGTTATTAACAAGTAAATTGTGGCATAGCCAAGAAAGTGTTTTACCGTCCAAGTTCAGTAGTTTATTTGCGTGACGTAAAAAATTTCAATGCTGGCCTATGATAAGAAGCTTACACAATCTGTTGAACACCAAGAACCACAAATAAAGCCCTCTGTCTGCTGTTTTCAGCACCCCGAATAAATTACAATGTGATGTAATAAATTGTCACTTGGGTCATTACTGCAAAAAATTATAGTAATTTGGCAATTGTATTTCTAAACAAAATCTTGTCACCTTTACAGAATGTGTACTTTTTGAAGCCAAGTGCATCGTGGGAGTTTGTTTGGGCAACTCCTCCAGCCCTTCAGCGTCAGTATTTTTATGTTTTGTACACTGTCCTGATAAACAAGCGCATGACGATACGCTATGTGTGAAATGTGCTGGGCTGTGCAAAGTGTTGTAATTTAAAGAAATATTATCAACAAGATCGTTAGTCTCCTCCTTTCATATCACACAAACGTACTCTGAATTGTGGGAAGGGAGAAGGGAGGCACCAAGTTATCTAGCAACTTATCCCCTGTGACCTTCCTGCCGTTTCTCCTGTCTGGAGAGTATGTATGCAAGGTAATTATTCATATCAGTGTGTTAGATTGTTTGCTTAGCCTTTATTTCACCTGATGATCATCACTCAGCCATGGTGGAGCTATTGTGAAGTTTGGGTGTGCATAAGGATATGTAGTGAGAGGTTTGTAAATCGTTGTAACTCATAGACTGGATGTACAGAGTTGTTGGAGTAAAGACCTAGCAGAATGTCAAGATAGTTAGGCATGTAGGAACAACTGGGATTGGGAAGTACTCATTGGACGACTTGAAGTACACGCACCCTGACGTCACACCGCAGGGGAAATACTGTGGGAAACAAAGCTTGTTTACAAACATGCTGATTTGTTGGCTGGTAATTGCAGAAAGCAAAAATGTTGCGTATTCATAGATTTTCACACAAGGGTAAAAAATATTAGTTTCAATTTCATGGTTAAGATACGCAAATACGTAACATTAATGTTTACCTGAAAAAGCGGCAAATTCCAAACAAATAATCAATTTCCTTGACGTACATTTCATCAGGGACATGTGAAGCCAAACAGCTAAACGAAGGTTATGTTCGGCTGTGGTATCCATGGAGATAGGAATTGTATCCCACACCTGACGGAAGCTCCGCCTCTTTTCAAGCCGTCCATTGTGTGACTATAAAGGAGCTTCTGGTAATTAATGGTTAGTTTTACATTATCGATTAACAATTTTTTAGTGCTTTAACAAACACTCATGGTATTAGGGCCATTGCTAGAGACCTGAAACAAGGGAGGTTATTTTTCCTTAAAAGTTGTGTTATTTTTTCCAAACTTCGAGATGAAAAGTCAATGTTATTTTTATTTGCCAAACATTAAAATTGTTAAATTGTTACCATGTGATTTTCATAAAAGCATGTTTGGTTGAATTGCATAGAATTATACACTTTTCCATCAAGTTTATTGTAATACCACAGCAATAAGTCACATTTAAAAACTTACCAGTTTCATTATTTTGTCTTCAGAAAACAAATTAAACACATTAAAACACTTCTGTACTAGTATGCAAATAAAATACGGTATCGCTGCTTGTTGACAATATTTCTAATATCTTGTGTAACAAAAATAATCTGCAGCAGTTCAAATGATGCAGAAAAAAACATATTTTAAATTATGTCACCAAAAGAAAGCATTGTGAATATTTCAATGTTTGCCTCCTTCAAGTTTTACCTTCTGTCTGTAACAACAGTATTATAATGGCTGAGCAACCACTCACTGTCAACATTTTTGTAGGTTTTTGAATGGCATGCAGCACAGCCGGTGCAAACTGATTGTAATTCACACGCATAGCAGTCAAAACTTGCACAATATCAATGTATTTCTCAGTCTTACACACTTCCCCTATTTTTTCCTTTAAGGCTTGGTAGCCTTGGAAAATTTCTGTGTTTTCCAACTTATTCCATTCAGGAACACTTTTCGTAATTGATATAACATCTTCAGCTTGGTTAAGAGTTATATTTTTAGGGTTGAACAATTTATTCAGTTCAGTGCTGATGGGTCACTGTTTAGTAACATTTGTAGTTTGTCCATGCTCAACGCTGTAGCTTTCTGGCACTCATGTTTGACATGAGCTTGTCTGCTTGTTTTTAATTTGTCCATTGTACTTTCCAATGATGAACAAAAAATTCCCTTTGAATAACTCTCAAACCCTTTCTGAATGCATTCCACATCTCCATATAAGGTTTGAGCTGTTGGATACTTGGTACCTTCAAGCTTAGTCAAAAGGTTTACAAGTTCAGATGCATGATCTTTAATGAAAACACACTATGCCACAATTAAACTGACTTCCTTGTCAGACAGTGACAATATGTACTTGATGCTAGCAATACTTGATTCCTGATGGTCAGCTCCCCTGAAAAATGCAGTGATATGGACTAAGTACTGAGCTAAGTAAAACACAGACCTGAACCAAGAATTCCATCTGGTTACTACTCACCTGGCCTCACCAGCCATGTTTTCCTGTTTTTTCTTTTCAATTTTGATGTTGTTTGCTCGACCCCAGTGTTAGTCTAACACCGACCACAATGCCAACTCACTAAGGCAGCAACCAGTCACTTTGGTTTAATTTGAACATATTTTGTGCGGTGTGAAGTGAAGCCTCACGTTTCATAAGATGCCCGGTCAAAGTGGTGAGTCTGTCCGGCTTTCTGAGTGTGAGCGCATTGTTTGTTCGCCGAGATTTCATTATTTTAATTAAATATTTTCTTTATTCATTATTTAGCTATAATTTCTAACGTCAAGATCTGTGGATGAACTTCAGTCCTGCGAGGCTATGGAATGCCATCCTGAAGCAAGAAGCTATCAATTTTAAAACAAATTTATTGTAACTACCGGTAATCAATAATTGTTACAGTGGGCTACATAGGGCTAAAGTTAGCTTAATTTTCATAATTAATTTATTAACGTTGATCAGTCAAATTTGTCGTAGAGAGTTCAGACTAGTCTCATTTTGTTCAGCTATGTATTTCATGAATTTTATCTAAGTCCGTAATTTATTGATGTAATTTAAAGGCCATAGGGCGTATTTCACATTTTCAGTTTAATGTAAGTTTGATCTTTGCAGATGGCCTCAGGCGTGTAACAGGTTGGTGCCTGAGGAACACGTGAGGTTGGACAAAGGGCCTTGAATTCTGGGAATCGCCCGTTGTTAATTTTCCGGCGATGGCAGCAATGTATCACTCCGCCAGTGACGCCTTTAGTATATTGTATAATTTTATGTAAACGTGTTCTTTTTAATGTAATTTAGAAATGTATGTATTAAGTATATATTGCCAGGAGTCATACATTTTAAATTGAGAGTTCTGAGCCGCCTGTGTACGGCATAATGATTAAAAGAGTTCGGAAAGGATATATGTGCTGGGTTGGAGGCATGCCCTGGGCTCTCCCCAGTTCTTCTTGACCCGCTGTGAGATAAAGATGTGTCAATACTGCGCTCGCGATATAAGGGGTTCACCCACGTGGCTGGGTGAACTATTTAATGGCGAGGGCTGTGTGCCTAAGATGAATTAGCTTCATACAGTATTTATTTATTTTAATTTTATTTCTGTCAATTCACCGCTTGATGGAAGTCACTGTAATTATTTGTGTGGCACGGTAATTTTGGTACGATTTTACCGAGGTGTTTGGGCGTGATGTGCGCAGGCCCGAAGGAACTCTTTTATTTGTAACTTTTGCAAATGGCCTATGTTGTGATAATCTGTATTAGTAGCCCACCGGTGGAGCGTGTTTTTTTTTTTGCTTGTAATGCCAAGTAACTTTGTGCCTAAGTAAATGTTCCATTCATATGAAATCTGATTAATTTTATTTCCGTGCTCTTGCACGTCTTCATACCCATGAAATACTCTTGACATGAGAGTTCTCTCTCTACCACACATGATGCCATGGTAGTTTGAATAGACAGTACGAAAACATTTTTTCTGTGGTAATTTGGGGCTTAAGTACCACCACACTACAGGCATGGGAAATGGTGTAGAAGGCAGTGGGGTTTCTTCTTCCAGGTACTTTAGACAGTTGTGTTTTCTTTTCCTGGTATTCAGGAAAGCTGACTTAACATTTACCACAGTACAAATAACTTTGGTGTGTCCACTACTTATGACATTTCCCACAAGAGAAAGTTTATGGGCCCAGCACCGAATATGAGCAACATGATTGCCAAACAATACTTGTAAACTTGTGTCACATTTTGTCATGTATCTTGCTGCATCTGTGACAAGACCCATGACATTACAATACTGGACACAGTACTTTCCAAGACATTCAATTATGACCTGGGCACAAGTTGTAGCATCAGCTTTCTGCAAGAAATTGACAGATGCTACAACAATTTTTGGCGAATCAAACGTTTCTGTGAGCACTTGGAACAAAATTACGAAAATCCATCTGCCCATGTTATCTGTAGTTTCATCACAGAGGATATATAAGCGATTGCCAGATACATCTTTGACATTGTTAAAATGGTCTTCGGCCAGTTGAGGTGTGTATTTTTTCTATAGATTTTTGACACATGGCAAATCACCACCACCTAAAACAAAATGAAAAGTGTTAGGCCCTACTTATGGACGACGAATGAATTGTAGTTAAGGCCTATATATCTGAAATAAATATTTTGACAGGTATTTCTAAAAATTATTTTATCACAAATTGTGGGCGATATTGTAAAATTAAGTTAGGCGCACTCTTGCCATATTGTTACAAATTAGTTTTAAGTACAATGTTCTTAGGCCCAATATAGTTGTATTTTTTTTTAAAGTCAAAATACAAAATAAGTTCAGCTAATTATTCAATCAATTTTAACTACCCAAAGGTAAAGTATATATAAATCGAACACACCTTCCAGATAAACTATGTTGAGGATATGTAAAGGAATAAGTACATGCAAGTTAAAAACTTTTTAAAATTTTAACCATCTTACACAAGTTTTCTTTTAAATTGGCACATTTTTCAGGTAAGTAATTAATTTAACTTCACGTTAAAACACAAGTTCACAATATGGTCTTGAACAATTCAAGTCCATAGAATTACCACCAAAATATACTATTATGCTTTTGGCATGTGTTTACATTTTTTACATTTAATACTGTATTTATCAATTATTTTAAGGGTTTGGGGCAAATTAAATCCACAAAAAGCATAGAAATAACTTACGTACCTTCAATAAACTCGTTTAACCATGATTTTATATCCTGGTCCTCTAATTTCGAAAGTGGAATATTCGCTTTGGCGAATGATTCCATCGTCTTCAGTGCGAAATTGTCAATGTCCATTTTGCGTTGTTTTACGCTGCTGAAATTTTCAACAATAAGACGTCTGGATTTGCCTATCTGAAGGACTACTAGTATATTTCTTCCTGGCGTTTACAGGTTTTTCACTGCTAATATGTTTGGTTACGGATCTTTCTGTCGAATGTGACTCGACAGTTACAAAACTTGCACATTGTCAACGCATCGGACGCATAAACACCGTCGCCTTTAAATTCCTCGGCTGACGTGTGATAACTGGTTGTTTGGGCATTTTTGCAGCAGTTTAAGAGTGAATATAAATCTTTCAATTCAGTTACAAAACCCAAATGTAACATTTTTAATATTAAAAACTGATAATTAAATTCAAATTGTGTACAAAACCACTTGATATAAACGTGAAATGCATAAAATAAACAAACAGCTTTCACACTAAGTGTAACAACTGAATGCTTCAAGCCATTACAAGACAACGATACGGTATATATCGCTGTATATATTGAAGATAATCGGTACATCGCAATATATTTTGAAGTATATCAATATGTTAATTAATTTTATCGAAAATACGACAAATTCGTAAAAAAAAGCTTTTTATATACAAATTCCCGAAATTGAATGTAAGTGTTACGAACCGTGTTTTGTTCCCAAAACAACAAAATTCATGTTATTTTTTGGGTTTATCACAATTACGATTTTTTCAGGTCTCTAGCCATTGCTGATTGGCAGAAGGGGCAGGGAGTCTGAGTTCCCTTGACATCAAAATTTGAAAGTCTTTGACCGTGCAATTGTCATGTGGTAGCTGAGCGGCCCATTGTCGGACCCATGGTAGATTGCAGAGCCGGGAAGTGAGCACACCAGCTTCTGCCTAATGGTATATGCCTCCGGGGTTAATTGACTTTGAGTTTCTCTGTTTGTGATTGGGCACTGGGGCATGTGGTCAAAAAAACTGTCCTGTACAACATTTGTTGTATCATTCGTTTTTATTCCCTTATTAGGTACCAAGTTATTAACTGTTTTGGTGGTGCTTTTATGTGTGTCCGTATTATTTACAAAATTCGTACGAAGAATTAAAACTTTTACAAGTGAGAAGTGAAATAATGACATTTTATAACATATTTAGTCTGTATTAGGCTATACTATACACTTAAATTAAACCACAAGTACCATGTACATTAAACTTAAAATTTGCATTACCGTCAAAATATGTTACAAAATTATAAAAATAGCGAGTTTGAGATCGTCGTGTAATTATTTAAAAGATTATTTTTTATTATTTGGGATTTTCTCTACTTCAGAAGATTGGAGGGCTTAACTTTTAGTTTATAGTCTTTCGTGAGACTGTTTCATATTGTTGCTATCTACACAAATCAAACCTACCTCATTGAATACTTGCAAAGCCAGTGAAATTTATTGCAGAATCCTTGTACGAATGACATGAAACATGTTAGCACTGAATTGTTTAGAAATATTGTAGGTTTCACGATTACGACGAATGCCTTTTGTAGGCCTATTTCAGAAAATACACTCATAAATACCAAGTCACACGAGTTATGAAATTTGCGTAGAATTAAAAATCAGCTAAGCTACTCAAACTGAAACCAGTACAAATACAAAATTTTAGGCTGTATATTTTCTGTTTGAGGCATAAATATATAGAAACAGAACTGTGAAACAAAGCATTAAAAAATTCTGCTCCAAGTGAACAAACCACGTAATTATTCACGAACATCACCAATCAACTAAAATTAACAAAGTATCCACCACATTAAATTATAAAGTCCTGAAATTAATTAACTTTTGTTTTCCTCACACTTCAGAACACAACCAAAACATGTTTGTAACAATAATTTTTTGACAATTTTCTTCTGTCGCTGATAAAAATCAAACTTCACACTTCCTACATTTTTGTACATGCTCTAGAAGGCTACACAATTTGAGGTTAGGAAAATGTATCAAAACGTACTTAAGGCACTAGACATTTGTATTGCAAAAGTCAAACATGGCTACAGTCACGATAGCAATCAATACAATTTCAATTTTAGATGATGCTAAACAAATTTGGAAGAAACAGTGGATATACAAAACACACATTTTTAATAATCAGCTTCAATAGTGAACTTTCTTGGCTAGACACACTTTTTTCGAAGAACAGAATCATCAAAACAATTTGATTTCTTTCTCTCCAACCAAATTCATGCACTCGCACTTAGTTTTATTTTCATGTCATAATACCTCACATTAATATGTCTTTGCACAAAGTATGATATTTGCATTCGCTTAAATGAGTCGCAGAATTTTCACATCTGCTGTAGCCATCTTGTAAATCTCCTCGCGCTCGCTATTATTCTCCTATTGTGTTTATCTGCCTTTTCCTCGGCAGGTTAGCTGGGAGAATAAATTATCTTGCTAGCGATAACAGATAAAATATTTTTCAAATTCGAAGACCAAACCAGCATATACAAAACAATCTTTGTGCTGTTAATTTAATAGACAACAAGACATAGAGGAGCAAGCAACAAATACTGTACGTCACAGACATTCAACAGCAAGGAATTGTCGGCAACCTAATTGCTGAATAATTTTTTTGTTAATATTGTTAAAATTCCTTATTTAGTTGTTTGAATAATGACAAACGTAGCAAAGAACATTAAAAATAGTTTACTTAAGTGAACAAAAATAGGAATGAAAAAATATCGTTCCAGTTCCTAAAATAAAAGAACGAAGTTCTGAACTTCGTTCACATGTCAAGAAAATAACTCGTTCCTCATAACATTCACGATATAAATATTAACGTTATAATGGCAGAACAAGTACAGTAATAGAATGGAAACTTTTTTTAGGTGTTTTAATTTATTGTACCTTATTGATAGCCTTACTTTTCCCCCCCATTTTTTCATAAAAAGGGGGGGGGGGGGAAATTCATACGTGCCTTACATTTGAGTAAACACAGTGAATATTGTTTTATAAGTATTATAAATTGTATAGATTTTAATACAGTACTGGAGTTAACTATATTAGATCTTCAGTGGAATTTGTGTGTTCATGTTAAGTTACTCATGTAAAGTTGAGTTGATCATAATATAAATTTGTTCATCTTGTGTGGTGTTGTGTACAGGTTGTATGCAGTCGGAGGTCGTGATGGCAGTGCATGTCTGTGCACCGTGGAATGTTATGATCCACACACTAACAGATGGTCGCCCTGTGCCTCCATGTCTCGGCGGAGAGGTGGTGTAGGAGTGGGGGTAGTCAATGGTTACCTTTATGCACTGGGAGGGCATGATGCCCCAGCTTCCAACCCCTCTGCATCCAGGTTCGACTGCGTAGAACGGTAAGTGTGCAACATTTGTATCATTTGTCTGTTCTTCACTGTTTGTGTCATGCAAATTTATGTAAACAGCATTTTAAGGTATCCACCTGGGTGAACATTTTTTTGCTGTTTAAGGTGTAACATTTTGGAGTGCTAAGGGCAAAACATCACACACATCACTCTTCATATTATTCTCTAGGTGCAAGTTACTGAACTGGTTTGCAGTCTTCTTGTTGATCGCTCATCTCTATATGAGATTTGCAGTGGTGATTTTTTGTATGACATAATGTTATACGGAAAGTGTACTGTACAGCCGGTTAAGGTTGTTCACAGTGTTTTTAATATCTAAACTGTCCCCCAAAACACACATGCTCACAAGTTTTGATTGGGCCTTTTTGCTTGTTTAGTACAGTTTCATCGGGCAGAAAGATTGGGATGTCTGATGTTTTGCGCTTAGTTGAGCGAAACAAGACTGCAAAATTTTAAAGAAATGTTTGTACTAATGTGTTTTTAATTTCCCTGTTTTAAAATTCTACAGTAAACCCTCAATCTAACTACGCTGCACATTCTCGTTAGATCACCGATGTTGTCAATTGTAATGTTGTACAGTAGAACTCCAATTTAATGAAATGCCGTGGGACCTGAAAATATTTACACTAAATCGATGTTTCGTTAAGTCCGATTTCATATTTTTTCATTCCTTCCCCCCCCCCCCCTAAAAAGTTAAATCCTCAGGCATGTTTCGTCGGAATTCAAGGTAATTTTTAAAACGTCTGTTGACTCAAAACAATAACAAAATGCATTTACCGTTAGCAGGTAAGCCGCAGCCGCGAAAGAAAAAAAATGGCGCAAAAATTTCAAAAACTTCCAGTGAAATGCTTGGCGAACGTGCGCATAATGAGTTAGGCTGCCAGCACACCGTCAATACGTGGGAAGTTATATGACTAACACCGCTGTGCCGTCAATCTTCCTGTCTCCTACCCGCTCCAATAACAAAATTTAGGAAATTGACATGAAAAATTATTAAAAAAAAATGCAATGAAAACTTAATAAAATGTTTGTGAGACAACTGTGAAATAATAATTAAATACGCGCAGTGGCGGCCATTGTCTCTTGCAGGCAGTTGTACGTGTGAAACAATCTCGTTAGTCTGCTCGCTAAAGATCCTGTGCACTTGAGTGTTTTTTTAGCGTCGAAGAAAGAAATTATTTACGTTTATGATGATAAATTTGTTGTAAAAAGTCTGCATAAGTATATTGTAATTACATTTTTTTTATGAATTCGCTGGTTTAACCACGGGGCGTGACTGTAAATAATCACGCTGGACACCACTGCATTCTATCGGTAATATTATTAATCAACAGAGCACGCTGCACTGCAACACATTCTAATGGAGACGTGAAGCACTATCTGTGAATTAGTTCCTGTGCTGTCCACCTCCGTGCTATGGTGACTGGATACCTAGATGCTCGTTCACTTGCTAGCCGCTAGGATAAGGAATCTAGGCACGCGCTAGTTACACAACACAGCGTCACTCGCTCGGCTACGCCCACACGTGCTCATCTCAAAGTCACTCCCACAACCAAAGTTTGAAACTAATTTTAATAATTTTTTTTTGTTTCTCTATGGATGGTTTCAACTTATCTACGGAAAAATAAGTATATACTACGGCCAGTGCTATTATTTTTAATAGACTTACATTACAATTAATATTCTATTTTATCAAGGTCACATAATTATTTAATAAATTTTTTTTTGTTAATTTTCGAAGGTTCTAAAAAATCCTTTTTTTTAAATCACTGTTTTCAATATTCCCGAGTTCATTAAATCGGGCCTCTACTGTAATTAATTTTGACACCACCAAAAATTTTTAAATAAATTTTAAATTATGTTTTTCTTAATGTTAACGTAGAACAATTACGGACTTGAAGTAAACACTTTTTATTGAAATTATATTTTAGTATAATGAAAAGGTGTTGCCCAAATACACCGTCACCCCATAATCATAAAATTACACTCCCTTTTTTTCCAATAATTTAAAAATTTAGAGCACCGCAATGTTTTGCGCTGCGAATAGTGCTCATACTTGATGTGGTGTAGCTTAAATATTAAGTAAAAATGTCTTAATATAGGGTTAAAATAATTTTAGACTATGTATTTAGGTCAAAAAATATATCCTATTAAAACTGAAAACATCTTCATGTCGCAGGAAAAACAATTGTAAACTATGGGCGACGTAACTTTTCAGACCGCAACTCTTTACACTGCAACTCCTTGTGCCACTGGTCAACAAACTTATAGTGAATACAACCATTCTTTGTCGTCATAAAATACAATTAAATTGAAGAAATTTAAATACTACTTCTCATTGGCACAAGATAAAGTTTGAGTGTAGTAAATTTGATGTGATGCGAGCAGCAGTAAGTTTGAGGAGTACAATATTGGCCTACTCAAATTTTTAGGATGCGTGAATTTATGTTCTCTGCTTGAAAACACAGTACCTTATTTACAGAGTATTATTTGAAGCAATTAGTATCTGTAAAAGAAACTCTATGAATAAAAATGCATTAGAATACCGCGTATCTTCAATGAAAATATTTTACTGCAGTCTCAAGTGTTTTTTCAGGTAGGTCACCCTATCAAACCAAATAAAATAACTTTGTGCACGTAGATACATTTATTAACATTTTTGAGTTAGGCCTATAACTGTGCTGTGCTGAAAACATAAAATAATAGTACCCTTATAAAATACTGTTAAAATATAGTACAGTACATAGAAATGAACAACTTAAATGTAAAGTAGACAAAAACATGGTAATCGGTGCATACACGAAAACATCACAAATGAACAAGTGTAATCAAAAATGTAAAGTGATACATGTACCTACATATCTAAGACAGTTGTTCTGTAGTAAAGTCTGCTGAAGTTGATGCGCCACTGTCACATCGTTCTTTAATTCTAGCTCACTGCCTCCTGACTGTGGAAGCTGCCATTTCCTCTCCCTTGCCGCGTCGTCTACATATCGCCTGGGTCGCCAGTAGGGCTGCCCGTAAGCGCCTAAGTGAAGACTGCCGACGCAACCCGCTTAGCAGCTCGCCTAATAGGACAGGTGTTCCAGCCATCCCTTGTGGCTGGTGTGCATGCTGTCCGCACACCACCACCACCACTGCAAGGAGGGGTGCCTGGTGGTTGCACCTGTCATTTCCCCGGCCACCCCAGGCCAGCGCGTGGGTACATAAGGCGGGCACAGGGTGTTAAATCTTCGTTAGTTGACATTTCGTTGATGACTGCGCTGGTTCTTGTCAGAGCCTGTAAAAGATTACAGTCTGCCTTCAGGCGAACATCTGCTGATCTTTTGCCTAGCTTCTTCCCGGAATCCATTCAAGCAGTGCTGGAAGTCTTCGCCGCCATCTGCACCAAGACAGGTAGACACCTAGCAGGAAATCTGGGCCGGCCACGCCCACATATCCGCGCCGGGATTGGTAGTGATCTCACTCGTAAGAACATCTTTAGAACGGGTAGGCTAAGGCTTTGTGTTCGGCCCTCTACCCTATCTCCCTATCAACACACCTTCAACTCTCCCTCCCACACCTATCCATCCCTGGATCCTTGTCAACTCCTGTGGCCGCAGAGTAAGTCGAGAGGATCGCACTTTGCTGCCCTTCAGGTATTTTTTCTCCTGGTAACAGGTCTCACCTGGACCAAGTAAGGAATCGCCAGGGCTGGACTGTCCAGTTGCTAACCTCTCTGGAGGTTAAGTAGTACCTATAGCTAGTTCAGGGCGTTCTATTTGGGAAAGGCCGAGTGTGAGGTGAGCTGCCAGCATTCAGTAGTGCATCCAATTGCATAGCTCATGCTACGGCCCTCACAGACCGCTGGGACTGCTTGACAGGCGTTGGCATTGGCCTCTTGGAAGCCACCCACTGGAAATTACTAGCACTAATCTTTCCTTCCCCTTTGTAACATCGGTATGTAGCAGATTAACTCACTGTCTGACCCGCCGAAGGAGGATAACCCTTTCTCTGACACCTAAGTACCTGATGTCCTGGTATAGGGTGGAAGGCGACACATGCAGAGGGTCGCCTCAGCCATCAGAAAGCAGTCGGACGAGGTGAGGTCCACTACGAGGGTCAAACAGTGAATGCCCGTTTCAGCAGCACAACATCGTGGATGCCATCTCCAGGAGGTAGTACCAGCATCTCGAGGGACAAACTATTTCAATGGCTACATCTCTTAACTAACGACAACCTCCGTGCTTCACCAAAGACCCTATTCACGGAGCTCCTTGCACCCTGCTCCCTGGAGGAAAGCAAAGACACCATCTGGTAGATACCCAGACCTACCTACCACCCACCGGCATCAAAGTGACATAACAGTTTGCTGTGTCGAATGCCATCCAGGCACCCATGTGACATCTGTTTTATGCTGGAGTAGTTTCGACAGTTGCACATTAAAGCCGAATGTCATCCAGGCGCTTTCGTGAGGTCGGTTTTAAGCTGAAACGTTTCAAGAGTTTGTTCAACGAAGCACGGAGTTGAACTTTTTACAAACTAAGACCGTTTTATTTTGTACTGCTAGTTGTACACGCATGAGAACAGAGTTTTGAATTTACGTACGTATTGCATAATATATATACATTACCCGACTAGAAAATTGAACTAGAATAGCAGTCGTGTAGAAATATGTATTTAAAACAGTCCTGAACACTGTTCTTAATGGAATTACTGGTATGCTAAGTACTGTACTATATGTATCAAACGACTGCAGTAATTCTTAAAACA
>PNEQ01051748.1:0-48692 GCA_003012365.1 Medauroidea extradentata
TCACAGTGGGATCATCGACGAGGCAATTCTTTATTTTTAGAGTTAGATTAACATGGAAGTTTCCTTGTTTAATTTCTTGTTTAATTAATTTCCACATTTGTTTACACTTGTTGGGTGCATAATTTATCATCTTATTATTATATAGCGTTTTAGCTTTCCTAAGTAATGTTTTATATATCTTTTCATAGTTTTTGACGTATAGTTTATTCCTTTCAGTTAGGTTTCTTCTTTTTTTTTTCTAAGTGGAGAAATCTAAGTTTTTTGCTCCAAGGTGATTTGATTTGATTTATTCAGCATTCAGTTGAGCAATTACATGCTATTGAACTTGTCACATTCAATACATTCACAAATATATATATATATATATATATATATATATATATATATATATATATATATATATATATATATATATATATATATATATATATATATATATATATATATATATATATATATATAATATATATACATATGTATAGGAGTATGTTATAGATAAAACAAATAAGTGATGAGCCAAATTGCAGTAGTAAATGTTATTAGAACTCTGCAAGTGTTTTTGAGATAAATGTCAGGTTTAAACTAAACAGTCGCATAAACACCCCTGTGCCGACCAGTGAGATGGACTCGCTCATGTAGCCAATCTTGACCCTTGACATCCCTTAGTGACAATTATTTTGTAATTCCTTTTAATTACCAGTGTGTGTTTCGCGAAGTGCTAGTAAGCAAAGTAACTTAATTAAGATGTTCTATGTAACTCCTGTTATGTCATATAATAAGTTTTCAACTCTAGTGAACTATTTCAGAAACATGTAATAAACTAAATAAATGTTCCATAAACAATTTTTCGGACTCTAACCGGCAAGATAATAATTTTAAAGGATTCCAGGGACTTGCCTGTTTGTATTATGTATTTTTTGTGTTTCACCAAGTTTTTCCAGCCACCAGTAGGGCCGTTGCCCAGTCGGCGCGAAGGGCTCGGTAGTTGATGGTTCCGCTGCATTACTATAGAAAGACGTCACTTCGGGATCTTCACCTTTCTTTGTCGCATCATATAGTGTATCAATAGTCATATCTTTTATTTCAACCAAAACAAATTTTCACATGTTTTATCTGCCCGGAGAAACCTCTCAAACCCTGCCGCTCGCTATTCCCAGGGGCTTAACTTCAATCAATTTTCTTTGTGCCCACGTGGCGTATTACAGCATGGCCTACCAGACGGGCTTAGGTCTCGGAACCGCTTCATCAAACACCATTTGGTATGTACACATGGAATAACGGTTGTTTCAATAATAGTGCATTCCCAGGATACATGTGAAGGCGACAAGTGTCTCAGTTCAGTGTGTATTATATTGTGTGCTTCAAATGTGGAGAACGCCTAAGAGACCTTTGCAATGGGATTAAGATGTGGAGTGGGAGTATATGAAACTCCATAGCCATCGGCTGCGCGACACTGAGATCCAGCAATTGAGAGCTCGTCCTCTCCTGCACGGGGATAGCATAAGGTCTGAATGAGGGCGAGGGGAGTGAAGCCAAGATGGGGGAGAGGTAGCCACCAAATTGGCCAGCCGCCATACTGCTTTAACCTCAAAAGTTCACATCAGACTGGAATTTTTAATGGTAAATGAATGTATTATGCTCTATAATAGATGTTTTAGACTGAAAACTCTATATTTTATCTCTGTTTACACACCTCCAAACTAATATTTCCTCAATTTTTTAATTAGTCGGCCATATTGATACCAGCCACGTCAAGTGTTTGTTTTGTTTCACTCCCGGTGACATGCTCCATCTGGATCCTTCTAATGTCTTTGCTCTCCTGTTGAGCTGGTGCCACCGGATAAGTGATTTCCTGCACGCCATTGGGGTGTGTGACTCTACACAGCACTTCGCTGGAGTTATCTGGCCAAAAAATATCGTCGCCACACTTCCTGCTCCCGTCTGTATGTTAATAACCAGAAAATTGAAGTTCCAGCTAAAAAACAGCCTGCAGAACATATGATCTCATTGTATGATAACATACTATGAATTACACGCATCTGTACACTACTGGTTTTAAATGTTTTTAACATAGAGTAAATAAATTTCTATTATCAAAATACTACACTTACTGAAAATGTTTTCCACTAGAGTAGTAGACAATGAAAAAACAGCTAAGATAGGCATTTGTAGAGCATTTCGGTGCCTAACCTACATGTTGTTGAACCCACAAAGTTTTCTGGTCCCACATTATTATTGCGTGCTTTTTATTACGACTATTGTACATGGTGTTTACTACGAATGTAGAATATATATATATATATATATATATATATATATATATATATATATATATATATATAATAGTCATTCCTTGACAATTTGATCAGTTTTAGGTCTCCTGAAATTGCAAGTCAGAAAGAAAAAATATTCCTCAAGAGCACAGCTTGAAGCTTTTAATGGACTTTTATGCTCTTATGTTAAATGAAAAACCAAATTCATTTTTAATGTGACTTATGGTTATCATCCAAGTACAGCGAGGGAGGCGTGGTAAGACAGGAGGTGAAGAGGTAAGCCGGCATCAAGCTACTATTTCCTACACTTTGCCTAAGGCAAAGTTAATGTTGTGCAAGTGTATAAAAGACGTTAATAGAAGTGTTCAGTGTGACGAATAGGAGACTAGCGACCTTAGATACAAAGAAGAAAGAGTGGTGAAACTGTGTACACCGAGAAGCGAGGTAACAGAACAACATATAGATAATGTTTAGTAGAAGACGAAGGAGACGTCATGGAACACATAGCAAGCTTTCCTAAGGGAGCAAAGTCATTTACCTAGAATGAAAATTCAAAAAGAAAATCTGAGCCCAGTATTAAGCATCAATAAACTGTACTGACGTGCGCTGACACACACGCTTCTATCAGCGACCGTTGGCGCATCGCAGTGGTGCCACAGTAATGGTGTTAACACACCCAACTTAGCAAGCCGACCGACAGCGACAACTAGAGGGCTACCTTAATATCGCCACGTGGGTAATAACAGAACAAAAGGAAGTAAAATGAGCCACCACAAAACCATGCTCAGGCAACACACACACGGGCAGTGGTCGTTTCTGTGGGCATTGAGCAGTTGCTGTACACAATGTGTTCAATTGCCGAGACACCAAGGTACGGAAACAGACTGTATGACGTTGGGAAAATATGGGATGAGTGCAGCCACATTTCGGAAGGTTCAACGGCCCTAATAAAACCAACTTTGTGGCGAGACACGGGAAATAGCGAAGTTAGGAAATCAAAGGAAAGTATCAAGGAAAGGTTCGCCCGAGTCACCACCGTGACTAAGCGTGACAACTGCATGGAGCGATAACCGGCTCCGAGAGCGCCAAGTGTTTGTGTGTAAATTCAAAATAGCCCAATATATAATCTCTTGTAGTGCAACTAACAAAGTGTTATGTGAATTAAGGCCAGCCTGAACTTTGAGAGACAGGTTAACAAGACAACCGGGGCGGAAGGCCATTTAAGTAAATTTCCCTACAAAAATCAGCCTTTATATGTAAATCAATCAGCGCTTTTTTAAAGAAAATGTTATAGTATCAGTAGTTATTGTGTCAACTTTATAGTGTTTTGTGTATTTGCTATTTAACTCACATGCGTGGAAGCAGAGAGCGGTATTTTTTTTCGCGGCCTTTCTCGCCTTGTGCGAGGGAGGACGCCATGTTGAAGTCAGTCTTGTTCCGGGCGTGAGGGATGACGACCACAAGACGCCGCGGCTCCTGAGCCTTCGCGTTCGTACTTTATCCATCGTGTAAGGACAATAGTAACTTCATTTAGTCTGTTTAGTACGGACCTTTACGTAGTCCAACCAAGTGACGTACCCAGGAGCAGTGCCGCCCCAACCTCGTAGACTCAAAGTTAGCCCGAGGATTTATGTTCATTTTAGTGTTATAGACGCGCAATACCGCGGTTCACTGTATTCGCCACCCCCAGGCGTCGAGAGGGACATCCGCTTCTTTGTACGCGAATCCATGTTGTGTTACGTTATCGGGAACAATAAACGTAGTCCAGACGTACGTTTTGTGTTATTTTGAGCGTTGCTCCCTCTGGGCATTTCCTGTTAAAACCAGCACCTCGTGGGTTCAACACCCATCTCAACCAAGGATGTGGAGGACTCAAAGGGACGCAACCACACGGGCGGCAGACCCACGCCTTAGCAGCAGCCGGCAGCCCTCGGAAAGTTTGGATGGAGAGCCCGACACTCGCTTAGTGCCCTGGTAATGGCACTGAGGCACTTACTTTTCCCTTTTGCCTCGCCACCGACACGTCAAGATGGCGCCCTGCAACGTGTGGCATAAAGGTTTCATCAGACAACTTGCAAGCAACGCGTGACGCAAACAGTAACAACAATGGAAAAAGGGACGCGAAACAAGTGTGGAAACGGTTGAGTGTTAATATTATAGGCATTTACGGGGACTGGGGTGAAATTTGTGACGGGATGAACAGTGTCGTCAGGAACATTTTGGGACGATCATGTATGTATGTTGAAAGTGCCGTGGTGCTGTGTCCAAATGCGCGGGAAACGGGTGACAGAGCGGAGCGACATGTCACATGATGTGCATGCCACGAGTGTGACGTCAGAGGGAGTCAGACAACACCACCACCCCTCCCTTAGCCGACCACCCACCGAGTGGTACTACCACCCCTCCGGGCACGCGAAGGGGAAGGCAGCAGATAGTGTAAACAAACCCACGTGCGCGCAGACCGTAAACAAACATGCAGATGTCAGGCGGACTACCGACTACACTCTGTCTCGCATTTGTGAAACCGACAGCTGAATTAGGTAGCCTTGATGAGTTCGGACCCTTAGGGCCACATGCCAGTGTGAACATATCGACATTAAACAGCGCCTCCGGGAGGCCATTGAACGTGTGAACTGTGCACACACACCGCTAATGCAGATGTATCTAGGTCGTGATGCAGAACTGTGCTGGGACTGCATGAGACCGCATAATAGCACAGGATTCAACAACCCGCTCCTCACTGAACCATGTGATTGCAAAGTCCAACGACCAGATGCACACGGACTCCGACTGGCAGGCAGACAACAGTGTAACAAATTTTTAGGGTGTGATGGCAACGGACAACTCACGTGCGCGAAATGCGAGTCGGAGACAAAGAAAGACATACGGGATCTGTTGAGCGGGAATGAGTTACACCCGACACGCTGTCAACAACCAGTGTGTCACGGCATGGGAACAGATGTTTGGACATGTGAAATGTGTGTGTACACGGCACATCAGCAATGTGTACCTCGAGACGAGTTGCCAACACCAACAGACACTGGGTTTAGGTGTCACCAGTGCACATGACGCCAGAGAGCAACGGAGCAAGCAACACACACCAGTGCAACATACTGCCAACCACCAGCTGAGCAGCCTGCTCGATGCAGCAATTATGTGTACACACACCACCATGACTACACAGAGCAAGAATTTCCTCAGAAATCACCAAATAAATTTCAGTCGTTGCCGAGTTTCTCCGGGGAAATATTGAAGATCCACAAGGTTTTATTAGTGACGGCGCGAGCCGACTACATAGATATGGAGTGAGCGCAGAAGAGTAGTCCAGCTGCGTGGGTAACTAGCTGACAGGTGACGTGCGGAAATGGTACAAATCAGTGACACACTATGGGATGAAGTGGGAGGAATTCCTGACAGTTTTCCAGCTGAGATTTACCAACACATTCTCCTCACTACAGGCACGCAGTCGCACGGTTCTACAGGTACAGCAACGTGGCGAGTCTCTCACTGCATTTGCCACCCGGAAGATTAATCTAATCAAACAACATCACCGCAACATGTCCACAACAGAAGTCCTGGAAGTGGTGGCAGCCACAGTGTAGTCAGAATACCGTAGCAGTCTAGCGCAACTTATTCATAGCAGCTACGATGATTTCATGTGCTCAGTAATGCTTATGGACAGCCACAGCGGAGATGAGATGACACGCCCCGGTGCAAGTTACCACAAGCCACGGCCCAACAACAACCCACCACGAGAGGGAACCCCTGGGTCGAGACGATCGCCCACACCAAGGGCGACTTGCTGATAAGGAGATACCGCCCCTGGAACAAGGCGACCCGAGGAAGTCTGTTGCACAACCACGAGAACGTAAACAGTGGGACAAGACCTCGAAGCTACCCTATCCATGCCGATACTGTCCAGGACAGCAGTATCACTGGCACAGCGACTGCACTAACACTCCAGAGCGACGCAGCGGAGGGATCCTGGAGTCGCCACCAGGAAACGGTATAAGGAGGTAGGCCGGCCTGACGCCGCCCTCCCCCAGTACATCGCTGCAGCCAACACGGACGAGACACCGCAACAGTTACTTCTACACCAACTCAACCTCACCAGCCAGCAAAACTGTATGTTGATTCGCATTCCTATTTCTGTAAATGGTATAAAGTGTTACACTCTTGTCGACACCGCCGCGACACACAACTTCGTGCGACCCAGCTTTGTAGATGTAAGAGACCTGAAACCCTGCAAGCAAACAGTACAACCAGCCACAAGCATTTCTAGTGGGGAAGTCATGGGGCAAGCAAACATTACAGTTAACATACAAGACATTGAAACCCAGACGATAGCGTTTGTTGTGAGCGAACTTAGGGAGGATGCCATCCTCGGGTTAGAGTGGTTGACAGAGCAGAATACCATAGTGGAAATGTCCGCCCTACGAATCCACTTCGGCAAAAGGGAGCATAGGACAGTGTACAACCTTGATCCACGTACACACACTGCTGTAACCGTAAACCTCGATGACTTTGACCATGGTGTACCCCCTGAGTACCACAAGGCGATGCAAGCGCTGATGAATGAGAGGAGAGACGTGTTCGCGAGTGCAGACCCCTTAAGGAGGACTAATATCACAGAGCATGCAATAGAGACAGAACACAACCGACTTATTTTCACACCGCCAAGGGATTATTTACAACCGCAAGCCAAGATTATAAAACAGCAAATTGCAGAGATGTTAGCAGATAAAGTCATAGAACCATCTGACAATAGATATTACTCAGCTATCACGCTAGCCCCTAAAAAGGACGGGCGATTTTGCGTTGACCTAAGACCTCTCAACATGATAACAAAATCAGCTGCACCACCGTACATTAGTGTGAAAAGTGCCGTAAACTCCCTCGGTAACGCCAGAGTAATGACCTGGCTAGACTTGCGCTGCGGATACTGGCAGGTACCAGTAAAAATGGAGCACCGACATAAAACAGCATTTACTGCTCCTGACGGAGCACAATACCAGTTCTGTGCGATGCCCTTCGGGTTAAAATGTGCCCCGACTACATTTCAAGCCATGATGATCAGAGTGCTGGATGGCCTTATTGGCGAATGCGTAGTGGCCTACTTGGACGACGTGGTGATCTGGTCCCAGACCTGGGAGGACCATATCAAACACTTGTCTCTGGTGTTGGAGAGACTGGCGATAAACGGCCTTGTCTGTGCCAATCACAAATTCCACATCGGAAAGACGCAGGTAACAGTCTTAGGGCACATTGTCGATGAGAACGGAAACAAGCGTAATGCGGAACAGCTGAGGATAATCGAAGAATATCAGGTGCCGCGCACACGCAAGCTAGTCCGGAAGTTCTTTGGGTTAATCAACTGGCTGAGGGAATGCACCCGGGACTTTGTAATAATAACAGCACCACTCACTAGCCTAATGTCACCTAATACACGATTCAGCTGGACACCTGCAGCGGCCGAAAGCTTCCACAACATCAAGGCCAGGTTCAGGGAGTGTACGGCCCTGGCGCGACGCGACCCTAATAAGCCCATCTATGTGCAGACGGATGCGAGTGAACAGGGCATCGGAGCTGTACTATTCCAACTAGGCAGAAATGGCTAACGCCATGTACTAGATTACAGTAGCGCAAAGTTAGGACCTGTAGAGAGGAAGTATGATGTAAATGAGAGGGAGTGTCTAGCAGTAGTGTGGGCGCTCAAGAGGTACAGACCGTACCTAGAGTACCAGCGGTTTACACTATGCACGGACAACAGATGCTTGGTCTGGCTTCACAGCATTAGAGAAACATATAGTAAGCTTATCCGGTGGTTCCTACTGTTACAGTCCTTTGACTTTGACGTCGAACACGTCCCCAGCACGAAGAACCAGCTCGCGGACGCCCTCTCAAGGTCACCTGACCAAAACACACTGGCACGCGACGAGGAAGCGTGGGAGGAGGTGCTACCACCACCATCAACACAAGAGGGCGTGACAGATACAATGACTTGCGCTAACATCACAGTCAAGGACACAAGGCACATTGACCAACTCTGTCAGGACATTATCACCGCCCAACAAATAGCGCCTGACAGGCTGATTAGGCAAGAACAGTGCGTGCAACAAGTCGTTGAACGGCGGCGCGTGGTAGATGATATGCTGGAAGTACGTGTGTGGGAATACGAAATGGCAGCTGGAAAATGTACGTACCAATCTCGTGCAGGACAAAAGTACTAGCAGTCATGCATGACATCTCGCATGCTGGACACCCAGGTGCCAAGCAGACGACGCACAATGTAATGTGCCACTTCCACTGGCCCGGCATAGCATGCACAGCGAGAGAATATGTTCGGAAGTGTATGTCTTGCAATCACTACAAGGCTAGGAGACGGGATGGTGTTCAACAACAGGCCAGAGTCCCGACGGAACCGTTTGATAGCATTGCCTTAGACATAATGGGCCCTTACCCAAGGACAGCACGCGGTAAACGATTCATTGTTGTGGTCACCGACCTCTTCTCCCGGTGGGTAGAAGCATATTCGGTAGGAAATGCACGAGTTGGCAATACCGCCGCAGTACTGGAGAGCGAGTTTTTCCCTAGGTGGGGTTACCCCCGAGTCGACCTGTCGGACAACGGCACCCAATTCAGTGGGCATAAGTGGCGAGATCTCTGTGGCAAATGGGGCGTAACCGCCCACAACACACCAGTGTACCACCCAAGAGCAAACCCCACGGAATGCAGAAATCAGGAGCTCAAAGTACAGCTCCGCCTCCGTGTGGGCAAAGACCACACCAAATGGGCCGAACAGTTGCCACAGGCTATGTTTACGCTGAGACGGCGAACGAATGACGCAACGGGTTATTCACCAGCGGAATTATTACAAGGGCGAGACTTATCCTTCCTGTGGAGGTCAATTGCCCGCAGGCGGCCACACCCACAACACTGGAAACCGGCGAAAGGCGCAAGGAACGACGACGTCAAGAAATTGCACGAGCGCAAGAAAATCAAGAACGGTACATTGGGAAATGGGAACCCACCACCACTCGACAACCAGAGATGTTACAGATAGGACAAAAGGTGTTTGTGCGCGAACATCAACTATCATCAGCCGAGAAAAATTTTTGCGCAGGACCAGCGCGAAAATGGAGTGGCCCACAAGAAATCAAGAAAGTACTAAGTCCATCTACGTATCAGGTAATACAGGTCCACGGCGCATGAAAAAAATTTACAGGGACGACTTGCGGCGCGCACAGAGCCCAGACATTACAGAAGCGCATGCCAATGCGGGGCAGTCTGCGGTAGAGCAACCCCAGAGACCATGGGCGACTCTGGACATCGAGGACACACCTGGACAAAAGGAAACAACCCACAGTATCCCTGTCTTGCTAACTGAAGGGGAACTGAGTGAGCGGCCGCCACAAAGGCAACCCAATTGAAAACAAGACACGAGCCTACTAGAGAGCGGTGAAACAGTGACCACTAACGTCACGGACAACCAGAACACTGCAGCAGGTACCACGGAAACCGAGAATGGACTCGATAATACCACAGTGGTATGGGAATCACGTCCCACTCCAGGCGAAGCAGCAGACGATGCAGGGGGTGCGACAGGTCTGGCAAAGCCGGCGGGTGTACAAGGTAACCATACACCTTCTCGGCGTCGACCCTGCGAACAGTTACCTCACACAACGGCCGATAACCAGGAAGCCGAGGACATGGGCGACAACGCGTCACCCCACCGCTCCAAGCGCCCTCGTTATCATTTCCTGTTAAGCCAGTGTTGTGCGAGCAACCCCAGGAGACAACCAGCCCGGCAGCAACAAGGCCGCCGCGGCACACAGAATAGCAACTGGCGCAGATCCACAACCACCCTGATATTTTCTGCATGTGCGGTGCGCACCAAAGCCAGCTTCTTGTTGCATGTAGGCACACACTCTGTGCAACGGTCTCCCAGTGGGGGGCGTTTGATGTGAGCTGACACACATGCATCAATCAGCGACCGTTGGCGCATCGCAGTGGTGCCACAGTAATGGTGTTAACACGCCCAACTCAGCAAGCCGACCGACGGCGACAACTAGAGGGCTACCTTAATATCGCCACGTGGTTAGTAACAGAACAAAAGGATGTAAAAGGAGTCACCACAAAACCATGCTCAGGCAACACACACACCTGTAGCACCCATCGAGGAGCACAGGCAGTGGTCGTTTCTGTGGGCATTGAGCAGTTGCTGTACACAACGTATTCAATTGCCGAGACACCAAGGTACGGAAACAGACTCTGTGACGTTGGGAAAATATGGGATGAGTGCAGCCACATTTCGGAAGGTTCAACGGCCTTAATAAAATCAACTTTGTCGAGAGACACGGGAAATAGCGAAGTTAGGAAATCACCAGAAAGTATCAAGGAAAGGTTCGCCCGAGTCACCACCGCGACTCAGGGTGACAACTGCATGGAGCGATAACCGGCTCCGAGAGCGCAGAGTGTTTGTGTGTAAATTCAAAATAACCCAATATATAATCTCTTGTAGTGCAACTAACAAAGTGTTATGTGAATTAAGGCCAGCCTGAACTTTGAGAGACAGGTTAACAAGACAACCGGGGCGGAAGGCCATTTAAGTAAATTTCCCTACAAAAATCAGCCTTTATATGTAAATCAATCAGTGCTTTTTTAAAGAAAATGTTATAGTATCAGTAGTTATTGTGTCAACTTTATAGTGTTTTGTGTATTTGCTATTTAACTCACATGCGTGGAAGCAGAGAGCGGTATTTTTTTTCGCGGCCTTTCTCGCCTTGTGCGAGGGAGGACGCCATGTTGAAGTCAGTCTTGTTCCGGGCGTGAGGAATGACGGCCACAAGATACCGCGGCGCCTGGGCCTTCGCATTCGTACTGCATCCATCGTGTAAGGACAATAGCAACTTCATTTAATCTGTTTAGTACGGAACTTTACGTAGTCCAACCAAGTGACGTACCCAAGAGCAGTGCCGCCCCAACCTCGTAGACTCAAAGTTAGCCCGAGGATTTACGTTCATTTTAGTTTTATAGTCGCGCAATACCGCGGTTCACTGTATTCGCCACCCCCAGGCGTCTAGAGGGGATCCGCTTCTTTGTACGCGAGTCCATGTTGTGTTACGTTATCGGGAACAATAAACGTAGTCCAGACGTACGTTTTGTGTTATTTTGAGCGTTGCTCCCTCTGGGCATTTCCTGTTAAATCCAGCACCTCGTGGGTTCAACACCCACCTCAACCAAGGACGTGGAGGACTCAAATGGACGCAACACCACGGGCGGCAGATCCTAGCCCCAGCAGCAGCCGGCAGGACACGGAAAGTTGGGATGGAGAGCCCGACACTCGCTTAGTGCCCTGGTAATGGCACTGAGGCACCTACTTTTCCGTTTTGCCTCGCCACCGACATGTTAGTACCTTACCTTTAAATATAAGTACCCCACTTATTGTGTGAAGTTGATGCGAGCGGGGGTCGCGGTGAGGGTGAAATAGACATATGATTCTCTGGTGAAGAGAGTTTTAGAATTTATCCTGCACAGCAAGGGCATGCGAGGACAGGTTGCCCGGTTGCGTGACGTGACTGCCTAGCGCCGGGTTCTAGACCTATTGCCGCCTCCTCTATGACGTCACCACGGACACATCTTCCCAGTTGTTTGTAGGGACCACGGGCTAAAGAATGAACGGAATAAGAATCAGGAAGTGACATTGTAATTATTGTAATTTTAGTACCAACAGTCATTAGGAGTTTGATTATCTGCTTCTTAACAAGGGAGTAACTAACTCCAATCCACGTTTTTACAACTACCGAGCATGCGAATGACCTTAAAATTCATGCAAGAATTTTCTCAATTCAGTAAAAAGTGTTGTTTACATGAATCTAGCACCTAAAAATATTAATGAATGTTATATAGCCACACGTGTTTTGACCTAGGTCAAGCACGTGGTCAGTGCCAACATGACAGAACCGTACGGCCTGCACAGCAGACAATAACACACAAAACTATATTTTTAGAAGGGTATATGTTAATTTTAGCATGTATTAGTACTGTTGTTGTGTCAGTGGCGATGTGTGACGTAATTTGAAAGGCAAGCAACTAATCATATATGTTACTACCAGGATTTTAGTGTTTAAAAAGGGGAAAAAATGGGGAAGGGGGGGCTTAAAACTAAGAATATTTTAATGGGAGGTAGAAATAAAACAGACTAAAAAGCATATTCCCTTGCAACAAGCGTGGCAGCCAGTTTAGCAACTGAAGTAACGGAAATCGTAACAGCTTGTATGGCAGCTGTTAAGGTATCAGGTATCGCGTCAAAGATTCTTTATCAGGATGCCTGAAGGCAATATGACAGTATAACTGATACGTTAAGATAAAACCAAGGTGCCAGCTAGGGGGATGGGTCAGATTGTTGTGTTGATATCTGCAGAAACCCACGTTGACAGGGGCGTCATTTAAGGTGGGCTGGATTTCGGATATGTGCATAAATTTTTTTGTGTGTTTTGTTATTTACATAATACTAATGTAAGAAAATAAAACTAAAGTTTTATAATTAAAATTTCTAATTTATTTATGCTTAATTAATAAAAAAGATGCAACAAGGTCACTGTCGCGAAAAAAATCTTGCCCGATGAAATGACCCCCCTGCATGTTGGGATATCAACGACTCGTGATATGGCCGATGTTCGAGGCCATTGACTGTAGAGTTACAGCATGCACATTATTATAATCATCACTCTCATAAAGCTTTCGTTTAATATCCTGCCATCATCAACGATTTTTAAATTTTTACAAAGAAAAGCTTTGGAATCCCAGTTGCCAATAAAGGCTTAGTAATACTAACTTTGAAAAATTACATAATTTTCAAAGTAAGTTGTAGTATTACTAAAGCTTATTTTGGCAAATGGGTTTCCTAAATGTTTCATTGTAAAAGTAGCCTACAAAAATAATTACAGTTAACAATCTATCTCGCAAGGAGAGTTCACTTATGTTTATGAGAAATTAGCACAAAACACCATTATCGAAATTAACACTGCAACACTTACACAAAAAATCGGAATAAAGATAAATTTTAAATAATATTACAAACATGTTGAATTACGCAAATTTCAGGTGTCGGCCATGGAGGTATTAGTCTGTGGAGTGGAAGTCTTTGAGCAAATTTGAAGCCGGCCAACAGACGACGTTTAAAGACAAGGATAGAGCTAGTGGTGGCAAAAACATGTAAACATAGCATTGAGCTGAACGAAAATGGTTTAATTTTGTTGTTAACGACACATTATGGTGAAAGTTTGTGCAGCTCTTGGCCTTACAAACAGATTCTATCGTTGTGGAGGATTATCTTTGTACAGGTAAGAAACTTTTATTTAAATTCATCAAGTTTATACAATATAAACACACAGCGAGAGCTAATTTGGTTTTATTTATATTTCTGAAGCTATTGTAAACTGTTGTGTACGATTCAAATAGACAATTTTGTGCGAATTTTCGTAAAAAATTACATAATTACATTGCTTTCTGCTATTGTTTTGCCACCCAAAATATGGCGACTCATGAAAAATAATGTCCTGCGCATGCGCAGTTCGAAAATGTTCGAATATGATCGGCTTCACACGATTACCATTGAAATGTACGGCAGATGCCACTCCAAAGACTAATACCTCCGTGGTGTCGGCCTACCTTCTCTGATGAGGTCATATCTTTGCCGAAAAGTAAAAACACTGCTGGAAAAATGTTTGCACGTGATCCACACACACACAACACTTACATCCACATTTCCATTTCATTCATTTTATGTATCTTGGATTTTAGTCTCGCAAGATCATTTTTAATCCCTATTATAGGTAGCACAGTTAATAATGGTAAATTTCAACGCACAGTAACCAAATTAAATAACACACGATTATATTCACTTTGCAGTATTGTCGTGCAGCGCAGGAACTTATGGATTCGTAACTTGTAAAACCAACTGCTGGTGACCAGTGTTGTCAACTGAAGTTTATAGAAAACCACTAATGGCACTGGAATAATCACCAGAGACCTATCTTATCAATAGAAAAGAACATTTCCAATTTACTAGTACCAGTTTAAACAGTCTTCGCCTCCCTGTTTATCAACGTATATTTTACAAAATTTACCGGTAGTACATTATCTGAAATCACAGTAAATGGTAACAAAACCACTAAAGTGGCAATTCTGCTAGGTTCGGCTATATTCGGATCACTTCAGTGAGAATGAACTGCAATCCTAGCTTCTAACACAGTGTCACATAGCCAATCCCCTCTCATGTTCCATCTACCCGGCATCCCCTCCAACCCCTTCATTAACCCGAATACTATCGCGGCAACTCTATCCACTGGAAGCGTTATTGGAAGCGCTTTTAAACTGCTTGCTTCGGTAGATTACTTGTTCTTATCTTCCAGTGGACAGTGTTGTAATCTGAGCGAGATTTGTAAAAGATATACCTATTTGCACGAGTCATAGTTAGCTTCTAGTAGACACAAGGTTGCAAGTAAATATTTATTATAATCAGAGAGTATTGTCAGGAAGCTGCCTGGGCAAGCACTGCTTGCCTTGCTTACCCTGACAAGATGCCACTGTGTAGTGTGTATGTATGTTCACCAATATTAATGTATGTCAAACACGTAAGTTCACCAAAAACTCTGGCACCTCCAAAACATGACTAAAGCAAAATAAAAGACTCAAAACATTACAGAAACATCACCCCACATCACAGAGTTTGAGGGAAATCAATTTTGATTTTAACTTTCAGTGCATTGTGTTTTCAATAGTAAAATATATTTACCTCACCAGACTTGGTGCGAACGAGAGGTCTCGACCTCTCGCCCGTCTCCATGTTTGGCAGTGCGAGCTTAGCGGGCGTAGGGTGTGCACGCGTGTCGCATCATGGGGAAGCTTCACCACTTGTATCAACCACAGTCATGGCAATCGTTATATCTTCTTGGAACCTTTTTCGTACTACTGCTCTCCCCATGATCGTCACCCATCCCTGTCGACTCACGGCCCCGGGACTTTTTTCACCATATAAGTTTTTCGCAGATTTGTCCTGCTTTTGTATTCGCATCAGCCACTGATCAGCATTTGGGTCAGGCCCGCTTCAGCACCATAAAAACTGTGATGTATAGTGCTCATTTTCATGTGAAATACACCACCCTTACATCAACACATGTGCAACTTATTTCACCATCATGTTAGTTTCAGGGCCCAGCCTTCTCTGGTGCAACTTGGTGTCGCCTCTATAGTGTATGTGTTTTTTTGTAATTCAGTGATTATTTATTTGTGCTGAGAAGTGTAGAGGGGGCCTCAACACCCTCCGTAGCATAACATGTGTAGGTATCGCTTCGGCCTTTGTGTGATTAGGCAGCCACGTGATCGTCGACCCAACCCTGTGAGTACAGAGTCCCGTGTCCGCCCGGGCTAGTTTTAAAATCAACGACGGACTTGCGCCCTATCACGGAAATTATCACCACTTCAATTCTACCATGTGTCTAGGATTATACCCAGCTAGGATGTTCCGACACGCCGCTTCCTCCTCACACACATATTGGCCACGTCAAGAGCCAGCCTGTCTGGTGTACAGGACGAGCACCTAAGTGAGCTAGGTCATGCGGCCGACGGCCACTGCATTAAAAATTCCCTCCAGCTCGACGTCGTGTTTTGCAGGGGACTCTCTAGGCGTTCGCCACGTCTCGATGCACACAACAAAAGCACTCGACAGGTATACAGGGCACCTGGACACCCACACTGACAGTACACGATACATTTAATGAAATCTGTGGGTTTTGAGGACCTCGGAACCATATTATTAGTGATAATCCAATAAAGACCACGTTACTTACGGGTGTGAAGCTTTTATTGGAACATCTCCATAATCCAAACAATTTACACTGAAATGGTGCCGACAAAAGCGGGTACGGACCTAGCACATCCTGTGGGCAAAGCTGCGTATAAAAAGCTAACCACATGGGTTAGAGAGATAAATTAAATACTGAAGCCACTGAGCGCTGTGAGTTGCAGGGATGAAGGAGTTCCTCCGGCACTGAAGTTAATTAAGTGAAAATGTTCCAGACAAATAAAAACGCTATTGATACACAGATTGAACAAGGATGAGATGATACTGGAGCGACATGAAGCTGATGGCCTTCAAACGCCGCTTATTGCCAACTGTCGAACGCTTAGCGTGCTTCCTGCATCGGCAGCAGGTTCGCGCCAAACGTTCATCAAAACACAAAATGTACTTTTAAAACACAGAATAAAGAGTCAGTAAATATTAAATTATTATATTTGCAGTTTAGAGTCCCAAACGTCTTCAGGGAATGTTAATAATTTTAAACTACAAAGTTTTAAGTTTTTAAGCTTTTGGTATCATGCAGAATTATGTTGTGACAAAGTAAATTTCACTCTAGACTAATTTTGAAAGCACAACAAAACACTGACATCGTTTTAGAATAGAAAAACAATTACATTTACTTTAAAAATAATTTGAATTACACCACATGGTCAAACTCGTAGTGTAGGCGAGTTCAAGATGTTTCCGAATAGACCGAGAGCTAGGGCTGCTTTTATTTACCCTTGATTTGTCAAAAACGCAGCTATGATTTTTTGATAGCGTACCACTTATGTAAGCAAAATATGCAAGTCTTAGTAAAAATTGGTGGTGGGGGCATGAAATATGACGTCATCAACGTGGTCGTCATGTTACAGTTACTTAGTGGTATTATAAGTCCTGTTACTGTTAACATGTTGGTGGTAGGTATTTTATAATTTCTTAAACATTTAAGGTTATGTAATTTTTTTAATATAAATATTTTAAAATTATATTCAGCAATTTATCCTATTAAATGTTATGTCAAAAATTCCAAAATTAATACTTTTCATTATGCATGATACTAAATGCCACAAAACAGTTATTACTTGTGTTTTTAGCCATCATTTTGATCACTGTCACAATCACTGTCACCACTGTATGTATTATTTTCTTCTTATTATTCTTCTTCTTCTCCTTTGTTATCAACTGCAAGGAATTCAGGGCAAATAGGTCCTTCAAACCACTGAATGCTGTTGCTGTAATGTCCTTCACGTAAACACCATCCATGTTTCAAGGGATCAATCTGTTCGTATGGATTTTGTTGATTAGCTCTCTTCCATATGAATGCAACTGCGTTGCTTCTTTTTAATGTTTCATGAATAGCTGCTCTTGATGGGGGAAGAAGTGTAAGATCAATACTACGTATCTTCTTAAATGGCTGTTTTTTTTTAGGAGCACATTTTGTCTTAAATATATTGTATCTTGCTTGTGTGACTGATTTGCAGATAGATTGTCCGTACAATGAACAAACATATTCCTCAGCTCCAGTGAGCAAGTCATTTTCGTGATCGACTGTCTCTCCCAAACTTGCAAAAAACTTCACGTGTGCTGCATCCATAGACATTACCTTAAAAGGTTTGACCTTTCCTTGTCTTGAAAAAGATGCTGTAAAGTCTGTTCCAGTAAAAGCATGGAAGCCAGGTAAAGCCGTTGTCAAAACATCACTAAGTTCTTCTGCAATTTTTGTAATATCTATTAACCGCCTTGTGTTCTTTGATGCTAGTCCACTATCCATGCACACATTGCAGTTCTGAAAGTGCCTTTGATGATACACTAGCAAAACAAGAATATCTGTGTCATTCGCTCGAACAACAATATTTGGTTTTAAGTTACATTGTGCTATGTGTTGGACATGGCAAACTATTCTCGTGTCTGCTTCTTGGTGATGACACTTCAGTTCAGGAACTTGTACACTTGTCATAGCACTGTTTCGAACTTGATATTGATAGCATGTGTCTTCAATACCAACATACCGTATTCTTTCACCCAGAACATTTTTATATTTATCCTTTTTCCATTCTTTGCAAATGAAAGTAAGGAGAGAGGACTTGAATGAACTGTTCTTCATGGACTCCTGAGGTTTCTTTGGGGTTTTCTGTTCCGGTCCTGTCACTTTTATATCACCAGAGAAAGTGGTTCCACGATGACGGTCATGCTCAATATCCTTAATGCTTGGAGTAGTATACACATCGCAAACAAGGTGAATCTCCTTGGCAGATGTGCTGCAAATGTTTTCCAAGAGTCTGTATGCAACTTCTGCACAAGTTTTGGAAACTTCAAGTAATGAATCATGAACATTGCATCGTATATGACAGCATCGACTTGCAATGGATTCTCTTTGTCTGACATTTGATACTCTTCTAATAGGTGCATCAGTTTACTCTTATCTGTTTTGTTCATGGATCCTCCAATTTGGCACAAAGACAGAGGTACTGGTGTGAGTGGAAACTAAATCACCTTTTCAATGTCACATTCTGAACTGCTGCAAGGTAAAGTAGTCTCCCAAAGAGATCTTGTGTGCACTTCATAACTTCTATATGTGTTTCACGTTTACCAGACGTTTTTGTTGTAATGCTAGCACAGTTTTTGACGATATTTCTCCTAACTGGCTTCTCAATACTTTTAGGGTCCGCAGCATACATAGATTTGAATTTTTCAAAAGCTGTTGTTCCTATTTCGTAAGTTCGTACAAGAACATCTGCCACCTCAGTACTAATCACTTGACCAGTTGAAAGATTATATAGAGGATTGTTGGACTCAATATTACTTACGAAGTTGTCCATTGTTTTCATGATTTCCAGAACATCCACATTATCTCTTTTGATCCTACACTCTTGAAGTTCTGCTTTCGTGTCTTTGACATGTGATAATCCACTCAACTCCAACAAACGAGTTACAATTTTGCTTCTAATGGACCTTCTTTTCATCCATCTTGCTACTGAAGACTCAGAATTTGCAAAAGCGGTGATACCTCCTAATCTTGCAGAAGCATCTTTATTCACAGTTTGTTCTAGTGCCATATCTACAGGTACCCGAGAAAAAGATAAGTTTGAGCTCTTGATTGTTAGTCCTCCTTCACATAGAGCTTTTTTGGCCCCCGGACATGTCTCATCGATGTTAAGAAGCTTAAGGAGATACACTGTCATCCAACGAGCATAATTGGGTCTGTTGCATGCATAGAAAATAGGACACATTTTCTCTATGGCTTGTATATACATGTCAACATTACAAGTCCTATATCCTCTACAGAAAAACTTGTATATATGTACAAAATCTATGTAATGTTGAAAATACTGGGCTGTTTTACCATGCAAGCCATTCCTAGTTTTTTCTGCAAAAATATTATACTCTTCATGCAATTTCATTAGTTCGTTTGTACTCTGAATGTCTTCTAGGGTGTCTTCAGTCAAACTACTGTTACACAATAGCACATGGTTTTTAATCTTTTCCAAATTAAGGGGTATACCATCATCTCTACATTGTAAAAACTTCTGGAAGTAACTACGTTGCAAAGCCAGTGATAGTAATATATGAAGACGTTTGCATAGGTTATAATGCTTTCCTTTCAAGACTCCCTGGAGTGAGCCTGATGCAAGCACCGCACTTTCAGTCAGAATATGTTCTATTCCCGAGCCATCAATAAAATAACCCAAAGCACCAAAAAAAGGCTAGTTCAATATGAAATGAGCCAAAGCAAATGAAGATGTTATCAAAACGTGGGCTCTCTTGGTTTTGTATTAACAGGGCAGGTTTTGCTATTGCCAGGTCATAGTGAACAACCACAACTTCTTGTTCACATTCAAGTGCAACTTGTTGCGACAGTTTCAGAGTTTCAAGAATAACGTCTGTCCTGGTTGGTGGTAAACTAATGTTTTCCATGTACTCGATGGTTTGAGCAGGTAACAAATCGGAATTTGTTTTTGAGTTCCAACCTATCCACATCGGTGTATTTTCACACCATTCAACTGAAAGCATCCAAACAAAATCTTTATCTAAACATTCCTCCCAGTCATTTGTTACAGGACATTTAACAATAGAAGAGCAAAGAGAATTTACAAGCCTTGGTTTTTTTGGATATGGTTCCAAGATTCTGGAAGAGGGCTGGAAGGTTCTTGACTTCTTCAGGGATTCTTTTGTGAGTTGCACTGTGTCGCAAGCTAACTCTGTCGCTGCAGGAACTTCCTCCTTGTTTTGGAAATAAATTCCAAAAGTATCATGCAGTGTACCTTCACCTGACAGAGTCTCCAAGTTTACATCATAATTGTCCCAAGCCAATCCAGTGAAAAGATTCGGTACCTGTCGAATATTTTCAGGTGTTACGCCTATCTTTCCCTCTAACGATAAAGCAAGTTCTGTTTCAACTTCTTCGACAGCGTGATAAGATACTGAATGTCCCAGATGATTTTATATTTCCACAAGTTTTCTACTTCCTGTTATGCTTTTTACACCTAGTCCTAGGGACAAATGTTTTGCTGGCTTTATTCTTCCACCACTGCAAATAAAAATAGCATCTTGAGTTGATGATAGAATTCTTCTATCAACTCTGGCATTCGAGACAGGTTTTGACGAGCCACTATAAAGGTTTCTGTAGAATAACTCCAACATATGTGGACATTTCGACTCTCCTAATATAACATCTTCGACAGTAAGTGGATGCTTCAACTTGGATTCTTGAGCATCAGTAAGAATGATTCTCCTGAGATACAATGCTACATCTTCTACCTTGGACTCAATAATAGAGGAATAGTCCATTGCAAGAGCAACTGCTTCAACAGATGAAATTTTACGTGCATACAACACTAAACTTTGCCTATTGCTCACTTTGGTTGAATGGAGCTTATCTCCAAAGACAGTTGAGAGTTTTTTGTGGATCTTTTGAGCCGTATATGACGAATTACAAAGGCCTTCCTCAGACAAATATGTACAATGTCTGGAATGTATTGTGTGCAGAAACTGTGCTTTTTTTTTTTTACTCAATGATGTAAGCTTGAACATATTTTACAGTTTTCTTAAAGGCTGCGTCGTGCTTCTTTTGGTTGTGGCTTGTCTTCTTTCTGGTACAGTTTTCTCCTAGTGTACTTTCCCCATGTAGCTGATGAGATTTTGCTCGATTGAGATATTCCTTTCTGCAAGAATGATGGTATCGAACTTCTTTTGCAACAAAATCTATGTCCTTTATTTTAACAAGCATGTGATAGTCTTGCAGTGCAGATGCAGCTTCTTTTATAGACCTCTCAGCCTCCAATGTTTCACAGATTCCAAGTGTTTCTTCCCGTCCTTTTATTTTTTCTCTTCATACAGAAGATGCATTTCTTCTCAAACACTCCGGATGTAGAAGCTGACTGTAAATCCGCTGACACGGATGATCTAAGGACAACCGGCACATCTTGGGGAGAACCGCTATCTTCTAACTTTGGGATAGCTGTGAACTGTCTATAGCAAGTCAGATGGTATCCATGTTGGTTTTTGTCGAAGCTTTCTGGAAGGTTCTTACACATGAAAGTGTACATTGATTTCTTCCATGTCGCGAGTCTTGTAGTAGCAGCTTGTTTAACTTTCACCCATGTATTGTCCTTAAACTTCACAACTTCGCCAATAACTCCCTCTGTGTGGATAAGGCATTCCATTTCTTTTTACTTCTATTCTTGCAATCAGTTCCAAACTAGTCACTCTCCTGAAACAGAAAACAAAAAAGGTAACAAAACTGTTTTGACAAGAATTGTTGTGCTTTCCCAGACTGTGAAAAACCTATTTTTAAATTTCAATTATTATAAAGTCATAAAAAAGTGCATGCTACATAATAATTGCACTTGGTTAACAATTATATAATTCAATTTACTTTAATGAAAAAATTATTAACATTCTACCATTAACATTAAAAAGTTACAGAGATATAATGCAACTAAGTAACAGTAGCATGATGTCCATATTTATGACGTCATATTTCATGCCCCCACCATACATTTTTACTAAGACTGGCTTATTTTGCTTTCGCAAGTAGTATTATTTCCAAAAATCATAACTTCGCTTTTGGCATTTCTAGGGTAAATAAATATATTCTAGCTCTCGGACTAGAAGTGCAGGGGTGTTTCTACGAGTTTAAAGGTTCAGCCCGACACATTATAACAGAATTAAAAAATGAATTTAAAGTTACCCCAGGCCATGGAATTGAACCACAGTGTATAGGTATAACCCACGTTCCCTATTTCATTCTGGTGTTGTTGGAGCACCTGACACACTGTAAAAGTGTTATCACGGTGGACTTAGGAAACGGGGCACATTCCCACCAATGGAGGGTGGATATGATTTATCGGTGCTCACACTGGCACTAATGGTGTACAAGCGTCTAAAGAGAGATTAAGGTAAAACGAGCCAACGTGAGGCTTTGCATGCGCCACCCAGTAAGCCTCCCTCCCCCTGCCCACTGCCAGTGAGACGTACAAGCGCCCCCCTCCATAATTCAACCACCCCATCACGTTCCTTTTCGCCATCCCCATGCGCGAGCCAAGTATTTGCTTATATTTACAATCAGTTTGATGGGAACAAACACTTGGGCTTGTTATACAACATTAAATACATAGTTTGGTGGAGTCTATTGATCTTAGTGAGTCTGTTACTGTACAATCGTCATTAGCGTTTTACTCATGGCTTTCCCATTGTTCCGCAAGAAAAGAGTTTCTGGTGACACGTGGTAATTTTTTTCCTTTAATTGTGTATGTGTGTACTGAGTGTTACGAAGTTACGAACTTAAAAATAGTCTGCTAAGACATATTAAAAAATGCCATCCTTCCAAAGATGGTTTGTCACAGAATAGAAGCAGTTGTGAAAAGGGCAGTGTGGTTTTTATGATATTTTTTTTTAAAAATTACTAAAAGACACGAAATAAATTACCACTCGGACACCAGTATTTGAAAAAATAGGTGAAGATACATTCAGCAATTGTGATATGTGGGACTTTTCTTCACAGATAAAGTCGGAGATAATATAGCATTTTCGTACAGTACATCACATTGTTTAACATGAAACAAATGATTATGAATCTTTCTCAAACTTTTTGTCTTGGAAAGAAGAAACGAAGAAAACATCACATTCATCAATCATTAGGAAAACGGGGGCAAAACAAAGGAGCGATGTAACAAAATTGTACTCTTGTCAATGTAGCCGATTGGGTCATTATACGACGAAAGGTTCGGGGCAAAGACACATGACAGTTCAAGGCAGCTGCAAAATAAACAGTTTCTGTCTGGCTAGTTAAGTCGCACTGTCTGAATATGGGAAAAGGTGTAGTGTTGTTTTAGCTCAACATACATTACTGAAAAACTGTATTTTTTATAATTTTTAGTACAATGTTACCAAGAACTCTGTAATAACCGAATTTCAAAAATATTCACCTTTAGATTTTAAAATGATTTCACTCTCCGAAAACCTCTGCGCGAGTGGTTTACAGATGTTAAAATTATTTGAAGATTAAAACACAAATATTTTTGAATTTCGGTTGTTGTATTCTCCTAGATATTATTGTACTTAAAATTAAAAAAAAATTACATTTTTCCGTTTGTATGGATTTTGTGGTTTAAATCCCTTATTTTGCTAAATACACTTTGTAATTTGTTACTCGAAAGCATATTATAGTACCATCCAGTGCTAAATAAATTAACGTGCGATGCTCGCGCTCCTCTTCCATTACAGCCCGTCGTGCGCATCATACAACGATTACGAAACGACAGCGGTGGCAGTACCGCCAGCGCATGCGGAAATACACCCGACCACATGTTTATACAAGCCGCCGCACTGTTCGACAGGGGCATGCTGCAAACACACACATCCCCGCGCGGGAGTGGTGGTGCGCACCATGGAGGTAAGGTGCGCATTGTCCCACAACATCGGCACAGTCAACACCGGTAAATTTATTTTACTATTGAAAACACAATGCACTGAAAGTTAATATCAAAATTGATTTCCCTCTCACTCTTTGATGCGGGGTGATGTTTCTGTAATGTTTTGAGTCTTTTGTTTTGCTTTAGTCAAGTTTTAGAGTTGCCAGAGGTTTTGGTGAACTTACGTGTTTGACGTACATTAATATTGGTGAATATACATACACAATACAATTATACAATAGTACTAAAAATACTAAAATTAACATATACCCTTCTAAAAATATAGTTTGGTGTGTTATTTTCTGCTGTGCAGGCCGTGTGGTTCTGTCATGTTGGCACTGGCCACAAGCTTGACCTAGGTAAACACATGTGTGGCTATATAACATTCATTAATATTTTTAGGTGCTAGATTCATGTACACAACACTTTTTACTGAATTGAGAAAATTCTTGCATGAATTTTAAGGTCACTTGCATGCTTGGTAGTTGTAAAAACGTGCGACCATTTGGTTTGGTTTGGGATTAATTACTCCGTTGTTAAGAAGCGGATCATCAAACTACAAATTTCTGTTGGTACTGTACTAAAATTGCACTAATTACAATGTCTCTTCCTGATTCTTATTCCATTCACTCCTTGGCTCGTGGCCCCTACAAACAACTGGGAAGATACTTTGGTGTCAGTGGTGATGTCATAGAGGAGGCGGCAATGTGTCTAGAACCCGGCTCTAGGCGGGTCCCGCCAAGTTACTGATTTCCCTTAAATGATGATGCACGTGTTATAAATCTTGACTCCATTGTTATGTACAGATTGAGAGTCTTGATTTGTATTAACTTGGTGGATATTAATATCCCCCTTTTTCCTAATATTATGGTGATGAACTTGAGTGTTTAGCTGATAGTAACGTACTCATACTTCTTGTGTAAACAGAAGATTATGTAAAATATTTGTACTTTTTGTATTGTATCTGTGTATATAACTTTGCTGACGTGTCCTATACTACTTGTACCACCTTCGTACTTTTGTAGTCGACAGGATAATAAAAAATAGAATTGAATTGAATCGGTAGTTGTATTAATCTTTCCAGTAGTAGAGTTAATCTATCTTCAGCATCCACCTTGGCTTTCTTTACTCTTTGTACGTATTTTTTCTGGGTTTTCTCGTCTCGTAGAATTTATCTATGCTTCTTGGTTCAAAGAGTATTTTGATTTTTCTTTGATCAATACATGTTAACCAACTTTCTTTTTGTTTGTTGTTCGTTACAGATACTGATGTAATAGAAATTTCTTATGCATATATAAAATGCATTATTTGAATATTTTTTCGTCCGTTGTTGTACAGCATTCTTTGTTTCTGTACGTTTTGTAATTTTAAATTATTAGTTTTAATTCGTGCTGTTTTTCTGGCCAACCTGTTTCCATTACAATTCAATAATGGCAGAGTGTAACCGCTAAACAGCAAAATGTAGCTGTTGCTCGTCATGGCGGGGTTTACAGAAATTGATCGACAGTTGTTTCCACTGGAAGATATTGCTTCCATTAAGAAGTTATTCAAACAGCAGTTAGAAGGTACCTCTGAACCTGATCTTGCGTGGCTGTCGATTATTGTTGGTGCCGTTGAGAATTCTCTGACATGCAACAGAACAGTCACTGTTCAAAATAAAGATAACAATGTTGAAGGATCTTCTAAAATTCCCGCTGTAGAATATCACATAGCACAAGCTCTGTATGCGAAATTTCACGCCTTAGTAAAAGGTTCTGTAGATTTGACGCAATTCGGTACAGGAAAATATGCTACAAGGGAGCTGGTGAAAAAAGTTTCTGACGTAGTATGGAATTCCTTGACGCGAAGCTATTACAAGGACAGGGCTCATCTGCAAAGTCTGTACAGCTACCTTACAGGTATGAAATAGGTTGGTGTAAAGTGTAGACAGTCGAGGGATTTTTTGAAAATAAGTATGAGATTGGTTTCCTTGTTTGTTACAGGAAACAAGCTGGATTGTTTTGGTGTGGCATTTGCTGTGGTAGCAGGTTGTCAAGTCCTTGGCTATGACGATGTTCATTTAGCATTGTCTGAGGATCATGCTTGGGTTGTATTTGGAGAGGGTGGTAGGCAGACTGCTGAAGTTACGTGGCATGGTATGATTCAATAATTTTAGAACACTTGTTACACTCTAGTTTTTAACTGAGCCATAATTTTATAAAAAAATTTCTGTTGTGCTGTCTAAACACTAATATAGGGTAGCACAGTTTAAAACATAGGGTTAAGAGTAAGAAGTTAAACAGTAATCTGCAATTTTGCTGGTAGCACAAAATGAGAAGGAATATAACTAAGCAAAATCAGAACTCATCTCAAACTAAATCTTGTACCATTGTGGTATACATTGTTGGTAATTGTTAAGAAGTAGTGGCCACCTTGAAATGTGAGATTTTGGTTTTTAATTTTTTGTTGAAATATACCACGGATAATATGCTGTCGATATTTCATTTGTACATTGATTTTTAACAAGTTGTAAATATCAAGAATCGCTTCTCATCCAAAAATCAACAAAATTACCCTAGAACTGTACTGTTTGCAATTAATTTTAATAACTATGACGGAAATAAGTAGTCGCATGTATTGAATAATCCTACTCTCTAAAAGCTGTAGCTATAGTGGGGAGGGCTATGAAGACCAGGGAAAGCACCAATTGAAGGTGTATAAAATAACGATTGTGGTACATTAATTTTGTACGCAAGTTGCACTTATGTTGTACCTACTAGTAAAATGTGCGTACAATACCTACTAAAAGCACATTCAGGCGTCAAAATAAGCCGGACAATTTATTTTAGGTACTAAATTTGTGTTGTAATTTTGCACGATTGTTGTACATGTAAAACCGCAGTGGAACAGCAAGTTTAAAACAAATTAGTGCTAATAGATCTGGACAGTATAACTAGCCTAATACAGTGACATTGTACGCATGTTGCGTCAATGTTAACACACATTTAATACCCGTGCAACAACCTATTCTAATGCCAATAGAAACCACACAAAATAAATTTACGTACGTTTGTTGCCCTGTGATTACCCTAACTAATAGGATAACAGATGATCACAAACCTCTATAAGATTCCAAACACACAATGTAAAACGTGTTCCCAAATTATGACAAATTTTTGTAAGAAACCATTTGTACTGACTCAACTCGTTGGCGAATACAGAGCCTTCATGGCGATCAGTAAATGATAAATTCGTTCCCTTTCTTTACTGTACCTGCGCTGAAACACAAATTCGGGTAGGTACCCTACTAAATGTGCACTGCGATGACTATACCGGGAAACATTGTGCCGGACATCTCTCCACACACATTATATTTATTAGATGTTTGCTCCTTGGTGTATATCAGCAAAATTAAATGATTGTGTATCTTCCATGAAAGCTCCAAATTTTGAAAATGTCACATCCCCAAAACACCTACTGCATATACCACTAGCAAGCTGCGAAGCACTCATAGTTGGAACGTCCATTTGTTCTCACTCTGAACCCTTCAAATTCTCCCTCAATGCACACATATCACCACGAAAACACTTGTTAACTGGATGAGGGTTGCCTTAATACTGAATCAGCCGGCCTAAAGAACAGTTACGTAATGTATTAACCCTATTTTCAGTACTGTACTTAATGCTAAGAGTGCTAGTATCACATAAACAGACATCATTGCGAGACATACAACAGAACTCTTGGACTTAGAGAAAAAAGGCAAAATTCAAAGTAGGTAAACCACAATTTTCTTTACGTACGACTACTTTTAACCACTGCGGAAACAATTTTTATTAATAAACTTATCGGTAAAACCAATAGTAGAGCCTTTATACAATGAGTAGCGATTTTTGATATTTACTGAAACCCCTTTAGGCGCCAGTTTTGCTAATGTAATGAGCTTGGTAAAACTTGAGTTGATTCTCTCGTGGTTGAAGGCAATGCGACTACCCCCTGCAGCATCACTGTTGCGTAGCAGGGACTGGCGATACGTTTTCACTTAACTACACGTTGTACCTCTTGTTATGGTCAGGCCGACGCCAGAAATGCATAATCATCACTGTATATGACGCGGCCATGGCATGTAAAATAGAAAGGTATATATATATATATATATATATATATATATATATATATATATATATATATATATATATATATATATATATATATATATATATATATATATATATATAATAGTACTCTAAATGCTTTCCTAAAGCTGGAATCACACAATGTAATTTACAGATTGCGCAGCTCGCTGTATGCTATCGGCTGCACAATAATTGCAATGAAATCTCTCTCATTCGCTCCATGTCCACCTTCTACATTGCACAATTCACAATGCAATATACACGCAATTCTTTCCTTACTCGCCAAACTATAGTTTGTTGCCTAGGCCTATGGTATTGAATTGGAATTATTTTAAAAACATAGCAGTGAGTAAATTGTGTGATGGATGCGAGGACGAGGAAAGTGAGAGCCTTACATACATTCGTAGCCACAGCCTTTAAAGCACTATCGCGCAAATGTCTATTATGATAGTTATCCGATTTTGTGTTGTACAGCACCGGGTATTTCTTATATTCCTCCATATATCGAAACACACACTCACATGTCCATTCAAATTTTTGTTTACGTGTACAGTAAAGCCTGCGAAAACTCTACTTGAAATGGCCAGTCACATTTCTTGTTTCATGCAATTTGCAAGGCATTTCACAGAAATATAGAGCTTGTTCTATGCTCTCAAATTGTGTCATTGCTTGCAGTGCATGTGATATTCTGAGAATTTTGTGTCTGACATGCAATGCAATTTTAGCAGATTGCACATAAATAGCGTGTTTATTGCGTCGTGTGATTTCAGCTTAATCTACTGTAAGGTAATAGTACTAATATTCGCTGAGTTAAGGACCTTGATGTGCCGGTTACTCGCAAAAAAATTCATAACAGCACTTAAATACTTTAAATTTCAGAAAGCTATATACTGAACGAATCTCCTAACCTTTCCTGTTTTTTAAATATGTGACCGTAAAATATTGAGCAAGTAGTTTTTTTATATAAATTTCTTAAGTATGCTGTGCAAAAGGCACGAATTTCGCCTACAATTAAGTCATCTCTTCCTGTCGTTGCCTGTCAATGTCCCGAATTTCGCCTATACTGTATTCAGGGTTATATAACCTGTTTTTTCATTATGCTTATTTTAGGTACGAGTAGGGTGTTTAATATGGAGTAAGTTTACGAATAATGGAAGAAGTTTGTAAACATAAGTATAAGTTAAGTTATTAATACTTAAACAACAATAAAGAACATTAAAGTAATTTAATGTACATAAAATATGCTAAATTTAGCAATACCCTATAATCTTAAAACCATTTTTTAACAAACTTAAAATTATTTGTCTTGGGCGAAATTCGGTGCGACTGCAATTTACTGTGTCCCCAACTCCCCCCAATTGGTTATTCTTAAGCAATGTATTCTTGAGCTGTCTGAATAACCAGTACAGAAAATAAACACATACTGCATAGCACAAACTTTAAGCACTGAACGGAGTTGCTTACTTGAAACCACCTACGAATGTCGATTTTCGTGTGTTGAGCACGGGAAGAGAGAACAATTTTCTGATTGTAAAAAACATGCTCCCAGGGTCGGCAACTGTTGCAAACGGAAGCTAACATTCCGTAGATAATTGTGCACTATAGACACAATTGATAGGCTATCTTAAACAAATAATTTCTTACCAATTTTTTTTACGTTGCTTGGGTGAAAATCTGTACACTGCCGAAATACAGTGCTTTTACCTTACAACACAAGTCATTGACATGAGCGGACAAAATATGGCGTCACGGAAAGAACCTCCTGCACATCTGCTCCCTTGAATGTCTGGGGGCAGGACTGTTGAAAAATGACAGGATGTGCTCTAGTAGCGCAGCATTGCCCGCTAAAACTTACACACACAAATACCAATACAAACTAAAATTATAATGTTCACAATACACCTTCATTAAGATAAATAACTACAAAGTAATTGGCATGAATATAAGTAAATAAAAACTAATACTGATGTTGCATTAAGTGTTACGTTGCCAACTGCCTCAGTACAGATGCTGCACTTATCTTACACTCATTGCAAGGTTTCTCGGGATATTCATTTGTTAAAGCAGGTGAGACAGTTAATTACAGTAGAATCCTGTTATAATGTTTCTAAAGGGACTCAAAAAATATATACTTTATAAATAGAAAAACATTATAAGAGGGTAATTTCCCATTACAAAACAGTTTTAGGGACCAAATGAAGGTGACATTATAACTAGGAAAATGTTATAAGTGGGAACGCTATAAGAGGGATCTACTGTAGTATAATCCCAATTTGTTGCACCCAATGCCAGCGGGAGTGGAAGGTTACTTGCAGCAGGTTTGCTTGGTGTGGCCCTTACAGTAGCCTCGTCGGGTCGCGAATACTGGAGAGGACCCTTGCTCGGGAGGACAGCAGAGCAAACTGTCTAGAATACAAAAGTGGACACTGGTTCACATCATCCGTTATGTTATATTAGGTTATGGAGACCTGGAATTAGGTTGGACAAGAATCTGTGTTTTGCTTTCATTTTTTTTGCTACAGTTTTGAAACATTGTTTGAGCTTGCAGTTAACAGGGCAAAGTTATTCTCTCTGTGAGTTCAAGGTTCTGTGTTTTAAAATAAAGATATAAGGAAAAAACTGTGCTCAACTTTTCTCTTTGCTTGGAGTTAAACTTGGACACAGATGGATTAAAACGACCTCACCATCATCGACTGTCCACCTCTCTCCATCCTCCTCCATATCCTCTGAATCTTCAGACTGTTGTGTTAAGGTATAGATTACAAACTTAATATTGTATTAAGATATTCTTCAATTGAGTAAACAGGGTGTCCTTTGAGGAAGCTTTTAAGCCTCCTTTTGAAGAGTTTTGTATTAAGAAGAGAAAGGATTTCGAACTTGTAGGCCAACTTGTTAAGAAATTTAATACAAAAATAGTAAGCCCCTTTTTGAAAAAGCCAGAAGTTAGTTGGTTTGTAGCGTTTTCCTGAATTTTGTGTGGTAACTTATGTGAATGTACTACGGAGTTGGTTGTAATGGCCGTCTCTGGTAGGTTGAAACAAGTAAAAGAGCTGAGTAAATGTATTGTGAAGTGAAAAAAGAATTCCTAACCTAATGAACCATTCATGGCACAATTACCTTGGGTTGACTCTTGCTAATTCTCGCAGTCTTTTTTTGAAGTAGTTGAATCTTAGTATTGTTTGCAGCTGTTGCCCAGTACATGATGCCACATGACATTATTGAGTGAAAGTTGGCAAACCTACATCTTTTTAAGTACTTCTGTAGATACAACCATCAATAACTGACGAATCATGTAACAGGCGGCTGAACTTATTTGTTTATGATGCTATCGACATGAGACTTCCACTTCAATGAGTCATCTAAATAAAGACCTAAGAATTTGGTGTTATCTATAACTATCAAAGGCTGTTTATGTATAGACATATTTTTATATGGCAATTTAAGACTAGTCTTTCTGCATTAAACATAAGTTTATTAGCAACAAATAATTCTGTTGGTTTTGTGAAGGCTATGTTACATGCGTTGGACAGTCAATTGAAATCGGAACTTTTTATGAGTAAACTGGTATCATCAGCAACAATATACATATATTACCGCTATTAACTGTACTGTATTTTGAGTAATAAGCTAGTCAGGTTCACTTGAATAATTTCATTGTTCTGGTCAAAAATGTTAACATTTTCTCTCCACCAGCATGTTTTTTTCTTTCATAATGAGGGATTTGCAAAATGTCACACAGATAGTGTAAAATTTTCTAATCTTAAAAAAATGATTTATGTTTCTTTGCGACATTAAAGTAACGTGAGCTATTTGCTTGCGTAGACTACTCGTCATTTATAATAATTTTAAGTGTTAATATATTTTGGTATTGGGCTTGGAGCAGAGTGAACATATTGTTGTGCATATGTAGTAGTAGCTGTGTTGTAATATAGGCAATAGATTTCAAATTATAGTTATAATTTAATTCTTGTTTTGATTTTAAATTAAACGTAATATTAATTAATGTTATTGCATTCAAATAATAAACATATGTAAATCAAAATAGGATAGCAAGGAGTAGGTGTGATTTGTAGTGAGTTTTTAGAGTTAATTTTTTTATTATTACCATTAAAGGAGAACACCCAGTATTGAATATGTTAAGGATACATTTCTTGTTAAAAAAATCTGAAAAGCAGTATAGTTGCTAATACCTAGAAATCTATGTACTGGATGAATTTCCGAACCTTCTGTCTTGAAACATGTACAAACAAATCATGTAGTGGTTTTTTGATATTGATTTTTTTTCAAATGGGCAATGTAAATAACCTGTAAACCAATGGCTTAAAAATCCAAAATTCCAAATTATAGTATCCCCCAATTTAATATGTAAAGTCGGCCACATTTTCAGTAAAGATTTAAAGAATGTATGTAATGCATAATATAGCTGTTAGAGAACCTTTATTAAGGTTTTTTATTGTAATAATGTTTTTAAAATAAGTTCTAAAAAAGACTTGATGTATGAAATCTTTAGAAAAACTTAAATTTTTAAATCCTTTGAATAAGCAAAACTATTAAAGTTGAAAACAAATATTTTTTTTTTGTGTAAAATGTGCTATTTTAGGCTCATTATTAAATACATATTTAACAAATATTATTTTTTCTCACTCGAATCAAGGGCAGTACGATTACGTTCGTGTTCCATGATTCAATATTCCCTTTAAATATTTTCAAAACAATATTTTTTCCAGAAATTTAGTATCCATGTTGTTAAGCAACTTTTGGAGCTATCAAACAGGCAGGAATACAAAACAAATACATATTGCTCAATACAAAGCGTAAGAAGTGAACTTGCTTACTTGCTTCACTCCTAATCAACATGGTGATTCTTCTCTGAAATAGCACAGAAAATAAAAATTAGTTTCCTTTATAACTAAGACAACTCCAGGGCTGCGAACTGAACACTCAAAAGCATGTAGTCTATAGATAACTAAGCACTAGAGGAAAATCACTATTTTCAAGGAGTATTTATTCAGCAATTTTAAAAGTTTAGCTATCGAATCCCGGGTTGCTATTGAATCTTGGATGTTCTCCCTTATTTAATAATATAGATTGAAACTAATGTGGGGAATTAGAGTTGTAAGAAGGCGTGGAAAGGGATTGGTGTCCAATGTGACGATGGTAAGGGCTGGTTCCACATAGATTGCTTAGGATGAAAGGAGGATCTGGATTCCCTGTCAGAAGTGTGATGTTGGATGTAGGGATGCGGGAAGTGTAATGGATAGAGATGATGGTTTATCGCGGGAAAAGTTGACTGTTTGATGGATTTCAATACACGTCCAGCTTACCAGAAGATTACTGGCTTTAGCTTGTACGTGGAGCTGTTGTCCTATTTGACTGAGCCAATAAGAATCCCGATATTTTAATATTGGATGCCTGGTATTGGTCTGTAGACAGCTACGTTGTGTCAGTGTTTTCAAGGCTATCGTGACACAAAACATTTTCGCGATAAACCATCATCTCTAGTAATGGATTGACAGGCATGAAGTGGGAAAAGTACAGGTAAGGACCTAGATAGGAGGGAAGATGAGTGCAAGGAAGGGTGGCTAGGCACTGAACATAATAAGGAAGAGGGAGAAGAAGGATTGTGGGAGGGAGGTGGAGGGAAAAGAAGGTATAGCGGGAAAAATGAATAAGAAGACAATGGAAGGGAAAAGGAGAAATGAGAGGGTGGAGGAGGAAGTATGAAGGGAGGCTGGTTTGGGTAGAGAGAGTAGGAAAATGAAACAGTAAGCTAATACAAAGGGGGAAATTGTAGTTTTTTAACACAAAATAGAGGGAATGTGAGGAAGTAGAAATAGAAGTTAAAAACCTGCACAATAGGGTAGAGGAGCTAGAGGTATAGGTAAGAAAGAAGTCTGTAGCAGGGATCTTCAGTGGGCAAAATGTATATGGAAAGATACTCAGGGTAGAGTAGGTGGAGGTTGGCAGTAAGGTTCAGGGGAGAGGAGATGTTGGCAAACAATGGCAGGAAGGTGGGAGGGTAGAACAAGATGGTAAGGTAAGTGGACTTTACGTTTCTTCGACAGCGAGGTCATTAGAGACTGTAACACACAGATTGGTACAATGGCGATAGTTGGGAGAGGAGTTGGCCATGGCTTTTGTTGAGGAACCATCCCAGCATTTGGTTGGAGCAATTTCCCCGGAAACCATGGAAAACCGAAATCAGGATGACTAGAGCTGGGAATCGGACCTGGATCTTTCTGAATATGAGTACAACATGTTACAGTTGCACCACCTTGCTTGGTGGGAAGAACAAGAGGTGCTCTTATGTAGTTTTATTATTATCATTTAGTACCGTAAGGGCAATCAACGAAGTCACTGTGGAGAGACTGCATGTTTTGGGAAATGACCTTGCTTGTCGCGAGGTAGGGGAAGTATTGGAAAGGGACGTAAAAAGCGCATTGAGCAAAGCTTAGAAAAATTTCCAGAAAGTAAGGAAGACGTGTATTGGGGTGCTGTCAGGCAGGAGGTCAGCTATGCGAAGGCAGTGACAGCAAGTGAGCTGTACGACAGTGTGTACAAGGTTCTGGGAGCCACATTCATAGATATCTGAAAGTGGATATAATTTGATAGTTTAGAGTGAAGATCGATGTGGACGACAGTCTTTCGCTGGAAAAGGACTATAATCAGCCATTCTCTCTTAGTGAACTCGAAAGATCCCCCTCCAGTTTGGAACACTTTTCTGAACAAAGATCCTGGACCTACAACTGATACACTAATGATCTTTTTTCAGTGGTTTTCTCAGTCATGTGTTTCAAGCCTGTCTGTTAGCATACATGTGATTATGTATAAGAATACTGACTTTGTGGGTTTTGAAGGTTGGCCACTGTTTCTTGATGTGGGAAAGAATCTTACATCATCTAATATGGTCGATTCCTCAAACAAGTGAACTTCTTCAACAGCTCACAGCATTTCAAAAATTAAATTAATTATGTTTTATTTGTGGATCCTTGCATTGTGTAACTACTAGCACAGTTCGAAGTGAAATGATATTTACAAATCAGAAATTATCGTCAACCAAATTTAAATACATAATAAATTGACAATAGAAAACAATGCAATATAAGTATCACTTAACTGCACTCGTTACTTGAAATAAAAACTGAGAGTTTTGAAACAATTGGCATCCAATTCTAGCAGAAATTTTCATCTATCATGAGTGTAGAGCTGTTTTTACTGCCAGCTGGTGTATTTACTAATTTAAATATATAAAAAAAAGTTAATTTGGCCAACTCAGGGTGCAACTATATAAGTGAACATTAAACTTTGTTGAATATTTAGCATGGGAATAAGCAGTATAATGGTAACAGAAGACACTTCAGAGTGTGATGCATAGGGATATAGAATACTTACTGTACCATTTGTTTTTGTATAAATACTTAGTGTTATAACAATTTCTGCACTGGTCTTGTATCATTGCTGTTTGTAAATAAAAAGAAAATGTATGTGTGTGTATATATGTATATTTTTTCCCCTCATGTGGATTGTTACTATATACAAACCCAAGCAATGAAACATGAATGAATGTTGCTGGTAATGTGAAAGAAACATCAACACATCAGTCAAAACATTTTAAACACTTGACAATGTAAACTCATGTTAGAAGTACAGTGAACCCCCATCTAACGACATTGGTGATCTAACGACACAATTTACAGGAACCCTGGAAATATTAATATTTTAAAAATTAATCAAAGCTAAGCAAAGTGCAATAGATCACAGTAAACATTATTTAAATATAATTATATGTACATTAAACAATAACGTATTGGAGTTATCATATATTAATGATATGCAGCTGTGAAACAAAAAAAACGTTAATAAATGTTAGAAACTTTGGCTGGAATATAGGTGAGGCACGCGCCGGGAAAGTAGGCCACCCACGCAACACCGACATATGTGAGACGTGATTACTAACACTGCCTTATCTCTTCCTCCACCTCCCACCCTTTCTACTCCAAGCTCTCTCATCCTTACACTTTCCTCTCACACTCCTCCACGTGTCTTTATCTCAGCTACGCTGCACGCAGTTTGATACCTGATGTGGCATAGCAATGGTAATTTACGATCCTTTTTGAGGAATCGTAAAAAATTCAGGTCAAAAAAATTGAAAATTATAGGAAATTTGTCTGCGTTTCATTTTCCTTGGTGAGTACTGTGCTGTAAGAAACGTACTGCTAAAAATAAATAACACTCCTTCTGTTTGTCCACGCCAGCCAATAACCATTCACTCCCCCCCAGATTGTCCTTGTGTGCGCGCACATCAACTGCTGACTGTCTGATAGTCGTGTGCAATTTGCATCCTGTCTCGCCAGTCGCCACAAAGCAGAGCCACATGTTTGTTCATCCTCTCCCTCTCGGCCACTCTCTCCCATCAGCCAATGTATTTGTTTCCATGTCTTGTGAGAGCCCAGGGGGATGAGAGTTGAAGAGAAGACTCATTTATTATTTTTTTCCCCGCCCACATTACAGCACTGCGAAAAAGGGACCAGCATTCCAGTCCATAAAAGAAGCAAAAAAAAAAAAACAATCCAGCGTTAACACAAATTTTTTTTCTCTCACGACAGAATTGAGCTCGGCCTGACCTTGACACCTTCCGCTGTATTATTGATTCACGTGAGGCACATGACTCTGAAATAGCTGCAACGTAAAATTAGCCTATGACCACGGTCGTAGAAGAACAGGTCTGGACACTCACCTATCTAACAATGTATTTTGCTTGACCCCCTTGTTGTTTGGCTGTAGTTCGTCAAGTTACCGAGAATGCCGTACTTTTTGGCGCTGTTTTCCGGGCGGTCGGACTCAAACTCCGTCCACTTTTTTCCATTGTTTAATTTATAAAGTAAATAAAGATTGCTGGAGCCTTTTCTTAAATTTGTGAGCGAAGGAAGTGTTTCATAAATTGATAAAAAATACGTTTTGACAAATTGTTTATCTTAACGAAAAGGAAGTGGGCGGAGTTTAGTCCGACCGCCCTAACATCATCGCCAATAAAACAGAATATTCTCGGTAACTTGGTGAACTACTGCCAAACAACAAGGGGGTCAAATATCCAGGCGAGTGTCCAGACCTGTTCTTCTACGACCGTGGCCTATGACGCAGATACAACAGTCACGTTGCCGTATGAGGCATGTGGGCTGATAACGTTTTTGTTTTATGCTCGTTCGACAGGGGAGCCATAAGAATGACTGCAACCAGCGCGCTGAGAGCCACTTTGCCTCTATTCGCTGTATAGAGCATTAAACTGGTGCATTGTGCGTAGTTTAATGATATTTGTAATAGTACGACTTTTATCGACGAGTAATTCAATCATTTTATACGTGGCAGCACCATGAAAAGTCCATTTTAGTCCTTTTGAGTGGCTCCGAATTCACGTTTGTAATAGGTTTTTGAGTTTTTCAAAAATACAGATATTTTTTAAAATGTTTGTTCTTTAATAAGAACTTTTATTAGTATCGCTTGAATTCTTATAATGGTAACACGCTGTAACAGTTCTTGCACAGTAAAAACACAAAAAAGCTGAATGGCTGTACTGAAAGGTTTTAAATCATCGCAACATACTTTCACGTAAATAGTACGTGTTGTTCTGTTATGGTCTGTGTACTTCGTGCCAGGCAAGCAGGATGAATCACGTGCACACAGCGAGCTGAGAGGGAGGCAAGCCAAGGCCAGTGGCCCGGCCTCTCCCCCACTCCCCTCCCCAATCATACACAACCAGACCGAGCGCGTCGTGCAGCCACTCACGTCACGGCACACGGGGGATTATGGAGCACCATTTTATTTGGAAGATACCTTTTCATTGTACTAAAATAACATTTCAATTAATAATGTTTTAATTTTAAGTCAGTAATTGTTCTATGTACATTAACATTAAGAAAAAACACACTTTGAAATTTTTTTAAAAAATTTGGGTGGGGGGAGGATTAAATTAATTACCTCGGGACATCGGCGATCTAATGACATAATTAGCTGGTACCATGCGATCGTTAGATCGAGGGTTTACTGTATACTGCTACAATTGAAAATGTTTTATAATAAGAAAAGCAATCACTTATTGCTATCCTGATGATTCAGTGACCTAATAATGTGTAATGATTATAGGGAAGGGTAATGAGGACAAGCGAGGACAGCCGGTGGCATCGGGCATTGGCTCGAGGTCGTGGCTGTACGTGAATGGCCAGCCTGTGGTGTGCAGCAGACAGATGGAAGTGGCAGCCCTAGTGTCAAGCATTAACCCCACTCTCAGCCAGAATGTGGAGGTAGAGCAGGTGGCATTCCTGCAGCATGAGCTGCTGTGGCTTATGTATGACCTTGGTCATCTGGCACGGTACCCCATGGCCCTGGGTGAGTCTTTTGTTACACACCTTATGTCTCCCAGCACTTGGCTTCATCAAATCTCTGTGCAAAATTAAATTTAAGTTTCTGACCCATAAAACACTTATTTTCTTCATTTATATGATGTCTAAAAGTTTTGCTGAACATAATAACTTAAAAGAATGTTGTACATTTAAGTAAACAAGTAATATGTTAATTAATAAAATTCTCAATAATCTGAATGTCAATATAGGAAAAAAAAAAATAGTCATAGAAAATACTGTTACAACTTTGTTGTCCTGGGTGCAGCCAGATTGATTTGTGATGGAGGGCTTGGATAATTAAATAAATAAACTAAATTAACATTTTAAATTTAATTACATTAAGTATACAACACTTGCAATTCACACTTTTCAAAGAAACACTTACAGATATTATACACAGGTAATTTCCCTAAAAGCCTAATTTACTACTTTAGTTTATTATTAATAACATCTCTCTAATTTCAGTCCTCCGACCACATAAGTCTTCGTCTAGAAATATCTCACAATGCACAGCTACAGTTCAACCTGTTTGTCCACTCTCATCCTTACATCAATTGAAGAGTATCACAGTGGTCCTCAATTTGGTCCCGTCTTGTCCCTCGCTGCCAAGCCTGTCATGAACACTCACCAGCTGAACGCTGCAATCACTTCCTGTATGCACACAGTGGGCCGGTATTTATAGTTGTCCGCAACGATGCCCAAAATATTCTTAGCGCTCGTTGATTATTTTGGTTGATGTAAGCTGAACATTCTAGGTGTTGTGGGAACATTAAGTTATGTCTGAGCTGAATTCTTGTACCGGACTACTGAAAGGTGCCCACCCATTCAGTCTCGCCTTCCACCAAGGCGATCTGGGTTCGATTCCCGGTGGGGTCGGCCCCCAGATTTTCGCATGTGGGAATCGTGCTGGATGATGTCGCTGGCCGGCAGGTTTTCTCGGGGATCTCCCGTTTCCTCCGTCCATTCATTCTGGCGCTGCTCCATACATCATGTCACCCCCCACCAGCGCTAAATACCTAGATGTTGAGCGCTGACCAAAATCTCTCACTCACCCACCCACCCATTCTGAATGCCTGTGGTGTCAGCTAGATGCAAGTGGCCCGCGATGCCAGGGGCGGGAAGATGGTGGAAGAGGAGGTGGGGCGCAATCCACCAACTCGTCAAGTGACTGGAGATAGTGAAGCAGTGGGAAGGGAAAAAGGAGAGGCACATTCCGCTGTCTCGATGCCGGGGCTGTAGTTAGCGAGCTGGGGAGGGGAAGGTGGCGCTGCCTGCCAGGCTGCCCAGCCCATCGCACTCGAGAGAGCTGACTCGTTAAAATATTTTTTACTAATGTGTGAGAAAACATGTTAGCGTGAATAATTTCATTTGAATTATAAATGTTGCCTTTTTAATATCTGTTTTTCAGGTGAATTTTCTGTTAGGTAAAGAACTAAGATTTTGATGTTAAGAGGTCTAATTTATCAATAATTAATTTTCCATGCCATCTGTTTGCTACCTCTTGTCCTGTATTTGACTATTAGATGTCCAATGGTGGGTTGGGGTTACAGCGTCTGGTTGTAGGCCCTGATGAGACATTTCGAAACTCTTCTGGTTACCCATCAGCACTAACTATAATTAAATTTATTGTGATGGTGAATTGTGTGATATTTTTGTCTTGTCTTCAGTATCCTATGTATTTATGTTTAATCTGGAATTACCGTATTCAGACCAAATAAACACAGTACCTAACTATTCAAGTACTGCATAATACAGTACACACCTTACCTAACAATGTAGTGACACGTGTGGTGGTGCAACTGTGACGCGGTGAGGAAACTAAAGATGAAATTATATCCTGGTCACTGCACCAGAAATGTGACGCGGCGAGTTAACTAAGTTGTAGTAGTATTGAATTGATTTAGTAGATGTTCATGGCACGTGATCAAGTGGTAGTATTTCAAATAAAAGCCGCCGAAAATTTTAATGTGGTTTGTTTATTCTCCCGATGTTCAAATTCAACAAAAGCTAGATTACACCAAAGTTACCGATCGGCACATAAATTTGGAACAAAGTAATTTACGGCCTAACTTGCGGCTACACTCTCCAGGGAGAACACTCGCCCCGCCATTGTTACCCAACTCAAAACAAGGGTAAGACTAAGACATGATTAAAAATAAGTTTTCAAAATTAAGTCCAAAAAGTTTCAACATCACTCCACTCCCGGTCCTTCACTGCTGCTTCGTCCTCCATCCCGAAACGCCCTTTTCAGTACTTCCCACAAAAAGCAAAATCCGCCCCTCGACAAACGTGACCTACACGCCGCGAGTCTGAGTAGTAAGCCCACACTGACGCCAACTACTGTTGGTTCTCCCTGCTAGTGCGCCTAGCGGCCACCCACTGAACCAACACTTACAACTAACTAAAATAAACTAAATTAAATAATACACTAGATAACAAAGTGCAAATAATCGCAATGCTAATAACGTATTGTCCAATCACATATTAGTTTCTTTAAATAAACGTCCAAATCAAAAACCTAGCATAAAAATATTTAAAAGAAAGTAGTTCATTGGCTGCGGCCATCTTGTGCGCGGGAATAGCACTCTCTCTCTCACTCATTCCCGCGCAACGGCAGAGTCATAACGGAAAACTACTAGGTCTAAAAATAAACTGGAAGTACACCTGTCCGTTGTTTATGCTACCCAACAATGTACCCAGCCCTGAATTACAATTCAATAACAGTTAACCTGCAAATGATAATATTAAATTTTAATTAGAACACAAAGTTGCCTCAGCCTAAACAAACCAAATTAAATACATATAAAATTTAACAATTTCAAAACTTATACAGATAAAAGCCAAACAACTGTCAACAATACCTCAAAGTAATTATATAGATAATAGCAAATTCAAAAAGTCAAACATAAGGAAATAATAAAATAAAAACAAGACATGAAATAATAAAGGCCTAAGTGGTGGGTGGACCGCCTCACACAACAATTACACAAAGAGTTCTGGGCAGTGTAAGGTAGGGCGACCCCAGTAAGTGTACCTGGGTACGTGGCAGGCATACAGTTGGCGGTTGGGCATGGGGGGGAGATTACATTTTCTGGCAATAAACAGGGTAGTTCGCCAATGTCAGTTATTTCTGATAAGTAATTCGACTCTCCTAAACTCGTTATCCTCTTTCCCATTTAGCATCACCTTTTTGGGGGAAAGTAAATTAGGTGTATTGACGAGGTGATTGAGTGAGGGAATTCCTGGTAGGCAAATTTTATGGTGAGTGAGGGGATTCCTGGTAGGCAAAACTTCTGAGGCAGGGTTTGGCTGATTTTTAACCTCTGTAAGTTTGGCAACACATCTACATCAGTTGAAGGTACCAGTGGGTGTGGAAGCATGCATTGTGTCTGCAGTGCATGCTGATTAGTTCCCGCACTTGTGTTGAGTGGCACGGTTCTGTGTTTTCTCCGCTTGGAAGTGTGAGGCTGCCTTGTTCAGGGATTCCTTGGTTAGATGCTATTGGACTACAGTGTGATGGGCAGCACGCCTTTCCGGGTGTACTGTGAGCTCCAACTTGGCCTCATATTTCCTTGAGTGGCACGGTCCCCACACTTTGTTGTTAAGCTCGACTGCCACTACAACCCTTCGAAAGAGGGTATACAACTCCCTGAAAGCAGGGACTTGAGGATAGTTCTGAGCCATCACTCATCTCATTGTGCAGCCTCCTGGTGTTCTTTCATGCCCGGTGCAACAATATTGTAACCAATTACTTGAAATATTTGTGTCAGTGTAATGTACATATCTTTACTGGTGTGATCTTAAATTTGCTTATGTTAACATTAATGTTTGCCAGAGCTACTGTGGTAGCATCATGACCATTTGTAAACTTAGTATTTAATACAATGCAAATAATTTTAACACATTGTAGGTTTTGTAGACAAATTAGGTTTCATGACATGCATTTTGGACTACGCCACTCAGTGCAGGCAGGCGCCTAGTTTTATAAGGCACATCTTACGTAAATTCTCAATTACGCAACTATTTGCCCGAGTTGCGCTGATGTGGATGAAGTATGGGATGAGGTGGTGGCTAATGAATCAGCTCGCGCAGCACGTGTGTGATGCTTGCTGTGTGTGTCCTCTATCTCTTCTCCACGTCTTGTTTATCACAGCAGCTGCAGACAACAGTATCGGAGGGGTAGGTAGCCGGTTGCAGACACTATTAGGCCATCTGGGTGGTGTCACAGCATTATTTCTGCAGATATTGTTTGTTCATTGGTAAAATGTTATCTAAGTGTAAGAGTGAATGCTCAAAACAAACCGTAAAAAGCATTATGGTTTGCTTACAGAAACTGGGGAAAAAAGACAAGGACAGTCGCAATAGATACTCTTTTCAAGATAAGAAATTACATGGTTTCAACTAAAAACTCAACATCTATTTCGCTACTTAAATTAGCCAAAACCATAAATAGCTTTTACTGTCTTGGAAAAAACTGGAGAACATGAAATGAAAGAAGAGAGGGAGGGAGAGAGAAAATTTAATTCTTTCGTTTAGGCTTAGAGAAAATAATTTTTTTGTGAATACAGTAGAAACAGGAGCGCGTGCATGAACTTAAAGCTAGCACTGAATGTGTTTTAAAATTCTAGAAGTGTGCTGATTGTCACATCAAGATCAAATATGAGGTCACAGGTGCATATACAGGCATGGCAAGCTAAATTCCTGAATTCCTAGCAGAAATGATTGAGAAAGGTTTGCTTTAGCAAATGTTTAATGTTGTTGAAACTGCCCTGTTTTGGAAGTAGTTACTACAACTGTCATTTATTTCAAATGAGGAAAAAGCTATGCCTGTATTCAAGGTTGAAAAAAATGGGTCACTCATCCAGAAAAATTACATGACTTTTATCTTGAAAAGCATGTAGGTTAATTAATGAACATGCGTTACACAAGCATTTTTATTTTTTAGTTGCAGAAAGACACACAGTCCAAATTACATCTTGTATATGGCACATTTATGTAGGCTACTTCATGCTTGCTCAGTAAACGTAACGGGGAGCGTCTGTGCATTGTACTGTGCATATGAGCATGTGTGAGTGCCGTGGCAGACAAGCCACGTGCAGCATTGTGAGTCTTCACTGGGCCGGCCCAGCCCATGCGCACATTGTCGCCCTTTTGTCTTTTGCACACAGCAATTTACAAAACTAATAATTTTAATTGACATTGCATGTATTACGGGTGTTTACAGTATTATTTTCATTATAAATATGTTACGTTTATTACCTTTTGGCTTTACGAACAGACTTCTTGCTTCTAACACATTGCACCTTAAAAGTTATTAGTTTCTTTTGAATTTGCATTCAAGTACAGTAAATATGATCGACTTACGGAAAAATAAAGTTACGTAACGGATTCAAGAACATAACCCATATGTAACTCTCCACCTTACTGTACGGTGTTTTGATTTTAATGACTTTTAACTTAATTTGTACATTTACACCTGGTTCATTCTCTTAAGGTTGTGCTTGTTTATCCCACCAGTAGTAAGTCTGTTTGAAATGTCAATTTTCTCAATATATGTTTGATAATTTCCAGCCAGCGTGTTTTTTTGTAACCCCTGCTTGTGTTTACACTTTTAAGTGGCGTATCAAGTGTTCAGAGTGGTTCAGTGAATAGTGTATAATGTGAAACTACTACAAGCCACAAATGCTCGTAAATAAGTGTGTAAAATGCTTGAATTGACAGCTGAGACAGGAATTGAGGATGGAAGTGATTAACTTACAAAGGTAACAGCTAGTAATATAATTTTTGTGTTATATTTGAGGAAATTGTCTACAAAGTCAGTATCTTATTGAAGCTATGACTAAAGATGCTGTTTTTGACAAGATATTACTGACTTAATCATTCTAAACATTATTTTAAAAGATACTGATAATTTCTTACGTAAAAGGATAGCACTTTTTCTGAGTGAGCAGCACAAGAAAATTTCCTTACCAAACAAAATGGCTATCTACCATTGTTCCGTCTTGTATGCTGTGTGCTGGAATGAATTGTCGTACCTTCCTTCTGTGTCCCCTTCTAGCTAAAGTGTGGTATGTGGCATCTGGCTAGGGGAGGGAAGTCAGGGTTGTGAAAGGGCTCGAGGGTTAGTTGTCAGAGAGCAGAGAAAGCGAAAAGCTGTAGATAGCTTGTGACTACTGTACAGTGATGTGTAAGTGTATCGAAATATGTAATCAGGGTGTCTACAGGTCACGAAAGTAACGAAAAAGTAACGTAATTTTGACTTAGGTCACGAAAGTTTCAAAATATAATTTAAGGTCCCGAAAAAAAATGTTCTGAAAGATTTTTTTGTAAATTATCATGCACTTTTGTCCACGTACGACTGCGTCGATATATGCGATCTGAAAACCTATGCACCAATATCGCTATGCATGCAATATAATCGAAACAGCATAATCGATAGCGCGTGGTGTGTAGTCTACCGCTAGTACACAACGGAAATAAAATGGCTGTGTTGATGTTGTTGATTCTATCGCCGGTAGATATTTGTACCGTAATAGTATTTCTTTCAAACGTTACGTAGCTTATATGAAATCTTTCATGCACTCTAGTAATTCGCAGGAAAATCGGAAGTGGAACAAGTTGATCGACAGTGAATTTATGTGGCTTCTTTTGGATGTGATGACTGAGAAAGGTTAAGCCTAGATGTCGATGTTATGCATTTTAGTAAATGTTACCGCCAAACAGGGTTGATCGATTTAAATCAGTGTGATTTAAATCATGATTTAAATCAAAAGATTTTTTTAAAAAAAATCATAATGATTTTTTTGTAGGTTTTTATAGATCCTTACTGATTTATAGCTCTAAATAGCCTAGCCGATATTTAAATAAATCTAAATTTTTTTTATAATAACCTTAATGAAATCATGCACACAACTTCAATAAAACTTTAGACAAACACAAAAATTACATCAAAATAGTTGCCAAATAAAAAAAGGTTCAATATAAAATTCCTCTCAAATTTGTTAAACTTCTTAAAAAAAATTCCTTTTTATTCACACTTAAATAAAAATGAACATATCCACAAATCAACGTGAAAAATTTATCTCTGTTCTGAAACACAGTTTCTACTACTTGCTGTTTAAATGTTTATATAAAAATACAAGTTTTGCCGCCTTTTAATTTCCCAATTTATTTCGTAGTTTAGACTGCACAACACCAAATGTTGAAAAAACTCTCTCCACTCCTGCAGATGAAGCGGTTGCCGTAAATAGCTGCTCTAAGATAACCATTATTTTCTGCTTCTGTTCACTGAAGATGTTACTTTGAGATCTCCACCACTGTAGAACTGAAACATTGTTTAGCACCTCGTCAGTGAACATGTATTTTTGGAAAGGATCACTACCGCTTGATATTTAACTATAAGAGGAAGCAGTCCACTACCACTATATGTCTCTTCTGCAAAAGTCATAGCAGTTTCTCTTTCTTTTTGTGAAAGTTGAACATTTTTTAAACCCGGATCTAATAAAGCCGCTAACAGATGTGCTGGTGTCACTGCTTGAGAGTAGCGTTTCTTGAATTTCGCAACTACATTTTTATCCACTTGGAGTGCCATGAGATCCGTTTCAAGTTGTTTCCATATTTGAACACAATCAGATAGTGTACAATTGTTCCGTTGTACTTTGTCCAAGGCAACAGCAATAGGCTTCAATACTGACAGTAAGTCTTCTGCTGAACGCTTCACACCAATATTTGTCACCTTTTGTTGAACATTGACATCAATTTTTGTTTTATGTTTATCACATATCTTCACTAAAGTTGTCCAATTTCTAATATACCCCTCAAGAGAATCTGCAAGAGTATTCCATCTTACCTCTGATGGTAAAGTAAGTCCAGAAGCAGATGACCCCTTTTCGCGTTTAAATTGTGATGAAGCAAAATGATTGTTCCTGAAATATTTAATGATGAACAAAACATGTTCTGTCACATCCCTTACATTTAAATCTTGGCTCAACAAATTAAGAATGTGACCAGAACAACCATATGTTATGATATATTCTGAAGATGAGTCTTGGAGATTTTTCCTCAGTTTTACCATGTTTGCAGCATTATCAGTGACAAAACTTCTAATGCTACAATCAACTTCTTTTCACATTTCGTAACAGTTTCCAAGACTATTTCTTGAATTTCAGACGTGTGTGGATGACCTGTTGTATCTATTGTATCATACAATATGGAATTTCCATTTTCACTTGTTATAGTAAAACACACAATAGGTTCAGTATGAATGTTAGACCAACCATCCATGCTGAGATTTACAGTTTGCCCAAAAAGAGGTTCAAGTACCTCACTTTGCTTTTCACTGAAAATTTCATCTAGAAGTTTTCCTCCTACTGATAGACGGGAAGGTGGCTCATAACCTGGACGCATTATATCACAAAGCCTCTTAAACTCTTCATGTTCTACTGCTCTAAAAGGTGTATTGGTGGCAAATATATATTTAGCCACTTGTTTGTCTATACTGTTTTTCATTTGAGGAGAGGTTTTAGTAACAAATGTTGTCATTTTCATTTGTTTCGTTATTGTAGATTGAGATTCTGAGTTGGAATATTTTCTCTTGAGATTTTCATCTACTGACCCATTTTCCAATCTTAGTTGCAAAAGCTGCAAAGTTTTTGGTTCATGAGTCTGAAGTGGAAGGCTCTTCATCTGAAACAAAATTGAATAAAATTCTTCATAAATTTAGATTTTTGTAGCAGAGTACTACATATTCATTTCATGACAAATATCCTGTACAAATATATTATATAAATGCCATACCCTAAGAGAGTGTGTCAAGAGGCGTCAGAGGGTTTTACAGCCCTTTAACAACGCGGTGGAGCCGATGTGGATATGGAGTGACGCCTGGAATGAAGGGCAAAGGAAACTGGAGTATTCAGTGAAAACCCACCAACCAACGGCATCATTCAGACACGTGCCTCACATACAACAATCCAGGTGACTAATGGGGATTAAACCCGGTCATCTTGATGAGAGGTGAACACTCTAACTATTGGGTCCCCACAGTTTCTTTTTGCTTATCTGTTGGTGGTCAAACTCTAGTGCATCCCTAATAAATAAGTCAATAAAGTTAAAAATTTTAGAGGAATTTTTAAGTCTGTTGTCCATAAAAAATATGTCATAGAGAAGATCTAATATTGTTTATAAAATGAAAACTGTTTTAACTGTAATTTTTTTATCTCATTGCAGGGTGTGATTATTAATCATATTTTTCAAATTTTTATATTATATTACGTACATATTATTAAAACAAAATTAGATTATACATGAGCATGCCATCTACCACCATCATTGAACAAATTCTAATCAGGACTGATAAACTGAAATATATAAAAACTTATGATTTTAACAGTACAGTGGAGCACCACGTATCCGGAATTCTATTGTCCGCAACTTCTGTTATTTAGAAGTATTTTGAGGTGCTGTAAAAATTTTTTTTGGAACGTTTGTGCTGATAATGAGGTTAAGAAACTTACTGCTGAGCGGTCTGTAGCGTTAGGCACTGTTTAAACATATGTATTTTAGGTTAGGTATTGCTAGCTGTGATACTGAGAATAAATGACTCAGGAAATTTTTCAAATGTTATGTGATTTTGTTACAATGACACAATGTTATTACTAATATTTTCAGGACCTTTTTGTTGTATAGTTCCCTTTGCCTACGGTGTCTGTTTACAATTTGCTGCGTTTTCACTTAAGATAAACACACACGATCTTTAAACAAACAGCACGGAAATAAATCTTAATGCAAATAATTTCAAATAAATTTGTTTCTTTACTTTTAAAACAAAACTAATTTCATTAAGTAACGAACATTTGTTTCACTCAAAATATTTTTCTTACTAAAGCATTTTTGATTGCTGAAATCATTATCAAAATTAAAATGGCGAAACTTCAATATTAGTTTCGGTATACAGAACATTCACACAACTACTTGTTATAGTACATAAGGTATTTCTGCACTTGGCAGTTAACTCCTACTATCTGGAAATTTCTGTTACATGGAGTTATCCTGGTCCTGACCATTCCGAATAACGGGTGCTCCACTACAATTGTAAAAAAATTGTCATAAGACTCTTACCTGTCCCTTCTTCAACAACACAATCTGTACTTAAT
>PNEQ01051749.1:0-48725 GCA_003012365.1 Medauroidea extradentata
GAGTAACAAGGATAAAGATGTGGGGAGGGATGTGAGGAGTTGACTAACACCACGTGATCAAGTATGCGAGTGTGCTGCTCTCCTTCGTGAATCTGCGGAACTATTTCAGCTACGAAGAGAAATGATTCTCTAAACACACAACAGATGTGTTAGTATCGGAAACCTGAAACAAGATGGCGGGGACAAATTGGCCTTAATAGAGACGGAGAAAATTCGCGTGTACGCTGCCGTGTAGGCTAGTCTTCAAGAACACTTGTTACTGAAGCAAACAACAAGTGTTCATTGGCTTCTCGCATTAGGTTTGCGTTTCCGGCTTCTTTGTTATTGTAGCTGTCAAATAGGTCAAGAGCCAATTGCGAAACTTACACAAGCTTTCAGTTGATTGGAGTTCAACTTGTGCCTAAACGAAAACGCGAATTTTTCAGGTCTCTACTCATTTGATAGATTGTGCCAATTACTATAAGGTTAGTCGAGCACCACACGTCTGTGATTTGCAGGTATAAGCTGAAGACACGTGACAGTTGCTATGAAGCAGAGCTGCAGATGTGCTTGTAAGGAACTGAAACAAACTGGGGGAAAATGTTTGTTTTGCGAGAATTGCATGGCCATACTGTTCACGTGACTGAGAAATCCTTACATACTGCAGGTGGTGACTTTTTCTGACTAGGTAGTGTCTACAAGACGGTCGTGAGAAGTACTAAGTGCTGAGGTTACCTGTAGCTGACATGAGAGACGCCGGACGGGAAGCAGTGTAAGGATCAAGGAAACATGGACGCAGGTATAGGACTCGTGCACGTGGCACAGCAGGTAGTGCATGCCGGTCACGACGTGTGTGTGGGAGGTGGGTGCACGCACCTCCGCACGCAGCTAGCATGCACGCACATGGCGGTGTCATCGCCTCGCCACCAACACTGCACGATCCTACCTTCAGTAGTCACGATTGTCTCAACTGCGTCCGCCGCCAGCCCCATCTCACAAGTTCTCTCTCTCTCTCTCTCTCTCTCTCTCTCTCTCTCTCTCTATTTCTCTATATACTTGCCGGCCTCTCCGTAGCGTAGTCGGTTAGGTCCCGGCATACGGTGCAAAAGGTCCTGGGTTCACGGCTCGGATATGGCTGTTATATTGTCCCTTCACTTCACACTCACCGGCTCCTAAGCCCGCGCTGTGTAAGTGCCGTATAATCCTTTCACCGTACCTCTTTCTCCCTGACCCTCTCTCTCTCTTTATATATATATATATATATATATATATATATATATATATATATATATATATATATATATATCGCGAAATGTGCACGTCTCTACTCATATTAAGACCATGATGCATCATTTCTACAGTTTTTAATATAATTACATTTTAGTCCTATAAGAGAAGAGATATCGAAAAACTGTAGCACAATTTTTTTTAAAATACGGTGTATAGTATGTTAACTAATTTTTTCAAGACAAAATACACAATGATTTCGGCTAATTATGCAATTAAATGAAATCTCGTTAGTGGAGACGGGAAAAATTCGCAGGTTCACTGCCCTGTAGGCTAGCCTGCAAGAATATTTGTGAACTGAAGCAGAAAGCAGATGCTCATTAGCTGCTTGTTGTTAAAGTGATGTATGTGTGTATTAGTTACATTTACATTATTGGCTCAGATATTTCCAGGAGTGTCAAATGCGTTAAAGGCCAATTGCGAAAGTGATACAAACTTACAGTTGTTGGAAATAGCTTGTGTCCAAAAGAAAACGCGACTTTTTAAGGTTTCTACTCATAGTAAACTACATAGCCAAATATATACAATCTTGATCGTAGTCTTACGTGGTCGAGCTGTTCGGATGCCCAATATATACTGTATGTGCCAGCCAATAACAGCCCTGCTGTCCTGTGATTGGCCGAGCATTTTGGCCAATCAGAGGTGATCTTGTTCCTCATTGGTGCACTGTGTCTTCATGCTTTGTTTCTGTCGTGGATGTAGTTTATTTCTTAAGAGTTTTGAAAACAGGATTCCAAATTTTTACTGAGATTATATCCATTTTATCCATTAAAATTATTAGGGTTTTTCCTTATTTCAATTGCTTCTCTGATAATTCTGTGTTTGTAATTGGAGATGTTTGCGATCTGCTCTGCCTTGTCGAAAATGATGTAGTGTTCTGTTCCCTGATAGTGTTGGGCTATTGCTGATCTGTTCCTATTGTGCTTGATGTCTGTTAGGTGTTCTCGTTTAGAAATATAAAAATAAGTATCGTGAAAGTAGTGGAAATGATGGATCACGGCCTTAAGGGTGTTCAAGTGCGATAAAATCATAATATTATGTTTTTATGAAATAGTGTTAGTTTTATAGATGATACTTGTGAGTACAGTTTTCTCATACAAAACAATTTTAACTCTCATAATATTCTCAAAATTGTCTTGATATGCTGCCATGCAAATAACGAAAACGAATTTATCTAGTCAAATAAAATAATTCAGAGTGAACTAAGATTCCATGAGCTCTGCAATAAAACCTTTTAAAACCCAGAACGTAATATTTTGAATTTTTTAAAAATATCGCAAAATTGCATTAAAAAATTGCAAATTCAACATTTTTTTAAAATACAAAAATAGTTCATGGGATATTTTCTATATGCTTTATTACGTAGCCCATGGCATGTTATTTCGCCGTGAATTATTTCACTTACGAAAGTTAATTGGTTTTCACTATTTGCATGGCAGCAGAACATGCAAATTTTGACTTTTACACCCCGTTATGAGAAAACTATGAGAGGTAAAATTGTTTTGTAAGAGGAAACTGTACTCGCAAGTATCGTCTATAAAACTTACACTATTTCATAGAAATATAAAATTGTGATTTCATCGCACTTGAACGCCCTTAAGGACGGCTACGCGCTGGTTCAACGAATAAGCCACACGCTGAGCCGTTGAGTCGTGTCTCCTGTTCTCGCGTGCGGCTACCTGGGTAGAGGAAGAACAACGTCCTCGGCCTTCACAACACCCACGCGCAGACACAGGCGGCTTCCCTAGGGAACAGATTCCAGTTACCGAATCGTCGTTCTTCTGTCTGGAAAACTACTGTGTTTTGTTTCGTCTCATCGTTGTATCGCATGTGGACACCATTAGTGTGACGTCACACGACGATCCTGGTTCTAAACAGATATATTCTCGGCACATGTTAAACAATTATCTAATTTTACATCCCTAAGAAAAATTGGGTAGATTATACTGTTTTTCGAAATAAGTAAAATCATGGCAGTTATGAACATAGCCTAACAGAATAAATTGCAGCATACTTGGAGTTATTAATGTGTAAGTAGCGACAAGGTTTCTTAACCTAAAGGTAAACTTGTGTGTTTATTCTAGTTTTAATTGTTCAGTTAATTTGTAGTTCAAAGATGGGCAATTACAAAAGGAATGAATTAAGTGAATTGGTAACTAATAGCTACTTTTATATTTCAGTACTAAACTTTCAAAACAAACATTTGTTTAGAACCATTGCTCTCGTGTGACGTCTCCTGTTCGTGTCGGATAAACTACTGTGTTTTGTTTCGACTCATTGTTGTGTCGTATTTTTATTTTATTTTTTCCTGTTTGTCCATTAGTCAAAGCGGGCCTCAAACCTGGGTTGTTTGCTTTGATGGTGTCTGGTTTTCTTCTTTTTATTTTCTTATTTGCCCATCCTTATTTATTTGACTCGTTCCCAAATTTGGAATTTTACATTGTGTTGTATCCTGTTGACTAAAGCATGCTTCTGCTAATTTTTTAAAATGATTTTCTATTATCTTTAGTTTTCTTTGGCAGACGTCTGATCGCAATGGAGTATGCTAAAAATAAATAAATCTAGGAATAAAAAAAAACTCTAGAATATACCGTGATTTGGTATAAACGTATAAGCGATTGTGCAAGGAATTCTTCGGACAACTTTCTCGATTCCACTTTCCCCAACAAGGTGATCAAGCACACGCATTACTTCAGCAAAATGTTGACAGTTCTTAAGATACTACTTATTGAGTTGTATAGGTGGGTGACAGGATTTTACAGCCATTTATTAGAAAGGTCTTAAGATAAGAGTTTATGAGGATGACGTGAGATGAAGGGACCACACAACATCCATTCTCTAGCCAGGATTCGAACCCAGGACATCTGGCATCGTAGACCGGCACCTAACTGACTATGCTACGGAGGCCGGCAGTGTGTTGCAGATGTTTTGAGGATGTGTTAGTAGACATTTATAGTCCACAATATATACTGTAACTTCCGTTTTGCATTGTGTCATACGTTATATAATATTAACAAGAATTGCTTATAAGTAGGGACCCCTGTTTTTCGCGAAAAGAATTTGGCCTAAATTTGTTCCAGTGACTTATGTGCACATCTGCAATGGTGCTTCATGGTTATTGACAACGTGTCTATGCCTATCATTTGACGGAGCCAATTCCAATAACGTTCCCGCAACATCACACGTCTGTGATTTGCCGGTAGAATCCCAAGACTCGTGACAGTTATAATATCCAATCACTGACCACGAAGCAGAACTGTATATTTACACGTAAGGTACCGAAACAAAGTGAGGCAAATTTCTTTTCGCGAAAAATTGGTGTCCCTACTTATAAATAGCTATCAGAACTTACTGAAGTTATACTAAACACAATGTAGCTTCATATTGTGAGGCACGCTCTGTTTTTTATTGATCAAGCAAGCGTCATTGCAATGAACATGTTTTTTTTTTTTTTTTTTTTTTTTTTTTTTTTTTTTTTTTTTTTTTTTTTTTTTTTTTTTTTTTTTTTTTAATGTGAGAGTGTTTAACGTCTCCTCGAAGATAAACATGCAAACAATCAGATTGATTACTCGTGGGAAAAATTTACTTTTTTGTCATATTCCAGAGTTGTAGCCAGTGGAAATGCGGTCAGGCCGATAACCGTTTGTGTTTACCAAATATGCGTTTTATTCGAATCATTGCATTTCAGTTGCGAATTTTGTTGATGCATGGTTTTTATTTGTTTAATTTCTTTTAGCTATGTTGATGACACAGTTTAATTTAACTTTTCAGCAAAACATGCTTATTTTTTAAAATAATGTCAATGATTGATACTACAAAAATACGAGAGTTAAATTTTAAAATTTGATATACAAATTTTCCTTTAAAACAATTATGAATATTTAGTTGTAAACTACTACAGTTACTTTTTTCAAATTACGAATTTGTAAAAGTTAGATCACACCATATATTTCTGAAAAAGTAAATGATATGCAAGTGTAATTTTTTACATGTTTTAAAAATATGAAAAGTAAAAACCGGTTAATGCCCAGCTCCGTATGAACTCTGTATTTTAATATTTTAGAGTTATTACTTACTAAACAAACGTTTCTTTCAACAATTTCATATGGCAAATTTAAAGTCGTGAAACTGATAATGTTATGTGACTTTATTACAAAGTTAAAAAATCAATCATTCTGTCTCTGAAATTTCGAAATTCACGCGTATCTAAACATCGAACTTCGAGTAAGTGAGAGATTTTGGCAGCGCTTAACATCGAGGCCTTTAGCGCTGGTGAGGGGTGACACGAGGCAAGCATGGAGCAGCGCCGGAATGACAGAGCGGGGTGAAACGGGAGATCTCCGAGGAAATCCGCCAACGGCATCGTCCGCACGATCCCCACCGACCCAGCCAGGAATCGAACCCTAATCGCCTTGTTGGGAAACAAATGATCTGACAATTCGGCCACCACGGCCCCATCGAACTTCGAGAAACATCAATTAATATTAAAAATTACAGTAAAAAAGCTAATGGAATATCTTCTTATTGGGTGTGTCATAATTACGTAGACGCATTGTTAAGTAAACCTTTTGGTTTGCTTTTAACTCTGAGGGGTACACACCCCTTACAGTGACAAGAAACTTGTAAATCTCGCCAAGTATCATCATCCAATTAGAGGGTTCTCTTTGCTGATTAATGTAGTTTGGTTAAAATGGTTACGTAAGGAAAGATACATTTTTCAGCGTTAGCCGGCTTGTTTTGTGACCTGTATTTCTCACGAGAAGTCGGGCATAATAACAGGCAGTCCTTCGTGGAATAACAATGGTCCTGACAGCTAGGCATATATTACGCAGACAATTTTCCGGGCTGTATTCCCATGACGAATAAATATTCAATCGCCTGATCTGAATACATCTTGTACGGCTGAGAACGGTCGAAGGAGAGGTGGAAAAGGAGGAAGGTAGGAAAAGTAAACAAAACGAAGAAGGAACTAGAATTAAGATGGACGGATGAAGCCTGGTTCACGTCAGAGAAATGTAAGTAAGACTGGACGTATGCCTGGTTTTTACCTCATCCTGTGCCACAAAAGTACTACATGTGCCAGCAACTACGGTTATATATTACCCATCAACTGCCGCATCTTGTGCCTTCATTTATAAATTAATTACTGTTATATACTTACTGAAGTCTCACACATGCGATTCGGGAGCTGTTCATTGTGAGCCTAAAAATTTCACTTTTGCTCCGCGCAATAATATGTTAAGTTATTACCACAAAATTTAATATTAACTAAAATAATTGTTCGTTAAGGCATTATTATGATTTTCAGAGGCTAATAAAATACATAGTAATGCTCCAGCAAATAATTTATTTAGTACAAATTTCAGTAAATATTATTGTCATCGCTTCAGCTAATTGAAAATTGAATATGGGACAGTGACACCTATACCAACGTACAAGAATGAAAATCGTATAATGAAACTGGAAGGAGATGACAGTGAAAGTTGTTATAAAATTGAAAAGCGTTCTCAGAAATAAGTGAATTCTATGAGAATAGTAAAATAACTATGCATTATGTTATATCTGAAAACTCTTCACTATACATCAACAAAGCCAAAGATAATAAATATTTATGTTATTTCGTTTTCTCCAGAAACGCTGTTTTCCTTTATTTTTCGTTTCATTTGCATATTATGTTCAATAATTCAATACGGCTGGGTCGAACAGTTACAAACGAACGCACTCTGTAAAACATCAACTCAGTTATTTCAGTCAGTTGCCTACTACTCGAGTAACGTAAATTTAATCATCACTCTTCCGCCAACCGCCAACCGAAGATTAATTAAAAAGTACATGGCACTATAAAACGATAGCTAAGTTCTTATTGCACTTTTAGTTACCAAAGTGGTCACATGACCCGATGAAGTATACGTAAGTTAATTATTTAAAATTTTATATTTTGGTTTTTTACGACTGCAATAAACATCCCTAAATATAGAGAATACTCTGCGTCGTTCCACCTGAATCAAAACGTGTTTCAGAAACACGTTTCCAAACTGTATAAGGGTGTTGCTAACGTAAACAGAAGAAATTTGAGAGGTGACGTCCTAGTCCATCTCAGTCATTTAGCTATGAAATCGCCCTTAAAGTTTAAGTCCAAAAAACACATTGCGGTGAATATTATAAAAAGTATATTCGTTTGAGGAGCAAAGTATGGTATATGAATCATTTTAACCATGATCTTGTATAAAACGAAGGTTTGGTGTATCATCTCATTGTCGTGTAGAAATGGCAGTTTGAACTCTGTGGCTAAATACATTCTGTGTCTTGCCAGTAGATCCCCAAAACAATTGAAAGTTAAAAATATTCAATCACTGGTCATGAAGCACAGCTGCTGATGTGCACATGCGGCGTTGGAACGAAATTATTTTTGCACAAGTAATCAGTGATTGTACGTATGAATCCTACCAATGTAATCCGTGTTCGATTCCCGGCGGGGTCGGTCCCCGGATTTTCGCATGTGGGAATCGTGCCGGACGATGCCGCTGGTCGGCGGGCTTTCTCGGGGATCTCCCGTCTTCCTCGCCCCATCTATCCGATGCTGCTCCATACTCACGTCATGTCACCTAACATCAGCGCTAAAGACCTAGACGTTAAGTACTGACCAAAATATCTTCGCTAACTACTTATGAAGGTAATTTATATTGCTTGTCTGGATACAATTTATATAAATCTCCTTGTATGAAACTCGAAGCGGGGAAAAATGAAGAATTTCAAGAAAGCGTATTCCCCTTAACCTGAAAGAGCTCGCAGACAGACATGTATAGGCGGTTAAGGATAAAGTAAGCACTCATAAAAGTCCTGCTAAATTTCTATTTTCAGCGAACTCATATATTTCCGCGCGTAACGACTAACGACGGGAAATGTCTAACCTCTCTGGACACGTCACTTTATGTTTGCGCCTGTAAGATAAATTGTGCAGTTCGTAGGAACCTTAATTGTCCGATTTTAAAAAGTTTATTAATTATATAAAATTAAAAATTGTCGATTTCAATTGATTTTATTTGAGTAAAGTTACATTTAAATAGGAAAATACACGGAACTACATTCGGTTATTTCGTTGCCAACCATACAATTAGTAAGGCAACTATTGTTAATGTTAAATTGTATGCAGTAACGGCTAGTGATATTTTTCAAAGGTTAAATTTTTAGGCCGCACTTTATCCCGAACAAACTACAGTGAGGCGAGGACGCAGTGAAGGCGCCTTGGACGTAGAGTTTTGCCGACACAAAACAGACAAAACAGCCGTGTAATGCCCGGCGAGCGGCACGAAGGCGGGGGCATTGCTCGCAGATTGCCGGCTTGTCATTGCTGGGAATGTGCGGGGAGGGGGGCGAGGAGGGGCACATTGATCGGTAAATACTCCGCAGACCTTTGTGATTGCAACAGGAAGACTCTTCCTCGACTGGCGAGCCAGGTGAGAGGGGGAAGTTTTTCACGGTCGACGAAGCTTGCTGGACATGTCCACGGCAACTGGCGCATCGTATAGCTTTGTCACAGGATATTTAGGAATACAGAAGTGAAATAATCTGTAGGTCGGCAAACTCAGTCACACACGCCAGAAACATGACGGAAACGCCTACTGCCAATCAACATAAGGCGACTGCCCTGCTAGCCGGCAGCCATGCTAAAGGGAACCTTCAGTAACATGCAGGAGCCAGATACAGCGCTGATATCAACAGCCTCGGGCAACCAATAAGCGACGAAGTTCGCCCTATCAAATGAACCGCCACGTCTGTATTATTATTCAGTATGTGGCCTTATATCTCCGCCTCTGCGTCTCTCTCTCTCTCATACGTACAGCCTGCTTCACAATAGACGGTTGGTTTTTAGTATGGTATAGTTAGGCTTCCCTATACCACCACTGCAGCGATCAATTTACTTTTTTTTTTCCTTACTTAATACTTATAGCTATATTAAATTATGGTTCGATTTTAATTACTGGGGTGGGGGGGGGGGGCGGAGGTTGGCGTAGTGGCTAGAGCGCTCGCCTCTCACCAAGACGACCCGGGTTGGATACCCACAAAAATTGGTCTCCGGATTTTCGCACGTGGTTATCGTGCTGATGTCGCTGGTCGGCGGGTTTTCTCGGAGATCTCCCGTTTCCCCCGTCCCTTCATTTTGGCGTTGCCCTATACTCAACATTATGTCACCCCTCACCAGCGCTAAAGCCCTAGGTATTAAGAGGAGTCCTCGACTGGCGCATAGACGGCGTCGTAGCGTGTCACGCGTATTCTTTTCTACGCGAAACCTCTTAACTTATTCATATTATGTTTATCTACGAAAAGAGCACACACTTGAAACTATGCTTCTATGTTTTCAAAAATTCAGCACGCTTGTTAGAAACATGATTTTCGGGCCTCTCAAAATGGCTAAAAACGGGTTTTTCGGACTGCTGTAACTTCGAAAATATTATCTGAATTCGTAAAGTGCAAAGCGAGAGGCATGCGTTGGTCTTTACTTCATACTATTTAAAAATATAATTTGGTCAACCTCTTAAAGTCCCATAGGAAAAAGACTACAAGGAAAACCTTGCACGCAAGTTTGGCACGCTGTGAATAGAGACGATATGCTTCTCGTCAAGCGTGGGATACTGGCTCTTATCGCTACGCTGTTCCCTTGCGTCAAAGGTGGGAACTCGACAGCGGCGAAGACTCCTTTTGAAGTGCTGACCAAACCTCTTCACTCAGTTTCTGCTGTACTAATTAATGGTTATAACAGGGTTTTTAAAATTAACTTTTAATGTAGTTCGCGCCAGCTTCATTGCCCATTAAATATAGAATATTTTTATTTGGTAAAAACGAACAAGCTAGCTGTCCACTAAATATTCGCAGTAATGCCTGGCGGTAGTTGTGTCTTTTGTATACGCCCTACAATCTGATTGGCTTGCTCAAGCAAGATTGGTGTTGTTGGCGACAAAAGTTCGATATTGTGCACCGACCACCGGAGTTCGTGACCAACCATCAACCATTGAGCTATGGTGCCAAAATTGTTTTGTACTTTTATCAGAAAAATCCGTGGAAACCCATCTGCTAAAGAAATTCTTAGTAAAACTTCAAAGACTGTTCTTGTAAAAAAAATTTCTAATAATATGTTTGTAAAATTATTAGGAACGGCATTGTGTTTGCACTTGCAATTAAGAGAAATGAAATTGAAAATATGAAATGTATTCTGATAGTTAAAATGAACTTATTTATTAAAGAACTATTATTTTGAATTAAAAATTATTCGCGTCTGCGTCCTGGAACTTGGCGACTACGCACCTTACCCCTAGACTCTTGATTTACAGATTTATATGTTTTTTTTTATATTCAATGTAAATTTCAGTGAATTAGCGTTCTTAATGTTGAAGCTCTTAATTGACACGAATGTTCACTTAATTCCATTAAAATGCATACCAAAGAATGTGGTTTGTGTATAACTACATGATTTCCGACATACCAGTGATTTTGGTTAGCTGCAACAACGTCTTCGTAAGGACACCTGATTGTCGCTAAAAATTGTTGCATCACCTTGTTTCAGCATCCTACGTGAACGTCTGCAACTCTGCTTCGTGGTTATAGCACAGAATATTTAGGAATACAGAAGTGAAATAGCTGATGGGACAGCGAACTCAGTCACACACGCCAGCAAAATGGCTTCCCTGGCCAGCAACATGGCGGATAAGCCTACGGCCAATCAGCGTAAGGCAGCTGCTGTGCTAGCCGGTAGCCAGGCCAATAGGAAACCTGTCCTAACATGCAGAAACCAGACAGACACATGGCTTGTATTAACAGACTAAGCAGTGAAGTTCGCCAGTATCAAACGAGCCGTCACGTCATTTCATGCCTGTATTACTAATTAGTCTGTTGTTATAGGCTGCGTGTCTTTGTGAAGAGATGTCTCTCATTTGACTTTGCCATTCAAAATACGACTTCATACGTCTATGATTTGCTGATAGAACCACGAACGGCTTTACAGTACGATCTCGTCACGTCTACGAACAGTTTTTTTCCTTCTCCCTACTTCGGGGCCGTGAGGAGTGGGGAAAGATGAATGCCGTCAAAGATATTAGTTGACCAATGGATATCCTAGGTGAAAGAAGGTATGAGAGGTTTGTGGGTAAAGGGGTCAAAATAGACGGTGCGTGTGGTTTGTGCGGGTTGGGTAAGATAAAGTGTTAGGGGAGTCTTCGTAGACCTGACGAATTCATAGACCAGGCGGTTGCCATTAAAAACACCCAAAGACTACCCGTGCAGCAGAGTTGCAGATGTGTAAATAAGCCTTCGTAAAGAAATGTTTTCGCAAAAATGAGATGTCGCTACGCCTTGTGGTGTGTGAGGTGTTACGTAATAATGTGGCGTGGGTAAGACGGAGGTGCTAGGCGGGTAGTGTAGTGTATGAGAGAGAGAAGGGGGGGGGGTACTGACAGCGAGGTGGGCGTGAGTGAACTGACAGCTCAATCAGTCGTATGGGCGGAGGGAGATATCGGCAGTTCCTCGGCGCCTGGCGCGCGCTACGAGGGGCGCGGTCGCTCGGCTAGTTGGTGTCCCCCCGGGGGCTGCCCGCACCTCTGTCGTCGCGATTAACAACCGTCTCCGCCAACCACTCTTAAGGCCTCGCTCTTTAGTTTTGCAGTGGTTTAGAAAATATTTTTTTTAACCCAAATTGATACATACTATATCAAAAATTCATTCTGGCAGTTTTAACACTTTATATCATAGTTTGTATCTGAATTTTTCTGTTGCAATACAACAACCTGATTTTAGATTTTTGCCCCTGAATTATCACATATTTTGTTGTCAAAATAAGTCAAAATGAAGTAAAATATTTTTTGCAAGTAAACGGTACATTATTATGAAAAAATGCTCTGGCAAAATTGTGTATCGTATGACTATACACAGTCAAATAAATTTTTAAAGCATTTAGTTACAAAATATTTGAGTTATTTGTAATTGTTTGAAATAAATGACAGATCATGGCTGTAAGTCTCCTGCTCCGTCCTTCGTCTGCAGAAATGAGCGGGAAGTACTGATGAAGCATTAAGGTTCCTATCTACTTGCGCTTGAAACGTTGTTGCTAGTTGTTTATATATATATATATATATATATATATATATATATATACTATATATATGTGTATGTATGTATATAAATAAAGAAACACCTTAACGTGCATTTCGTTTCTACATCTATAAAAAGAACACAGACTTCAAACAATGATCCTAACAGTTTAAGAATTAGGATTGCTTATTAGGAACACGATTTTCAGGCCTCTCCAAATGGCTAAAAATTGCTTTTTCTGACTGCCGTATCTAAGAAATGCTTACCATATTCGGAAAACACAGTAATAGTAATAGTCGTTTGAATTTAAATCGTGAGTTTCATAAATACATTTGTATGGCCACTACTTAGAGTCCCGTAGAAAAGTGAATAATAGTACAGATCTGCGCGCCAGTTGAGTGGCTTGCTCGTAGAGGTGATATTGCAATACATACGCCGGTCAACGGCACCCTTAGTGATCCATTGATAATGTACCTCACATACACAAACACAGCCTACCTTGATAATAACCTTAACAACCTATAGCCTACTGAGGTCAAGCTGAGGTCGTGTCTCAATTCAAAGAATATTTATCTCTGGAGATAGTAAGTACTCTTTCGCATTACCACGCGAGAGAACTTATTTGCTTTTTCTGACTCTCGCCGCTCGTGTTTGTAAACAAACAATGCCGAGGTAACAAGTGCGTAAGTTATATTAACCTAAGTTACACATAAAATAAACTTAAGGGCAATTCAAATAATAACATCTAACTTACCAGCGTCGTATTTCAAGCTTCAAATAGCTGTTTATAAGCGAATTTAGTATGTATCCACAATTTCTATTTTGTTTATTTTAACGTCTATTAGGGCACGATTTCTCGCCATAATTACCTTTTTATAGGCATAATAATGTATTATAAATGTAGAAATATTGGCGATATGTGACTTACATTTCTTCAGTAATCTCAAACCATAGTTGTTAATAATCAAGATGGCGTACGCTAGATAGCACGAGAAAGCGCGAGCGAGCATACAACTTCGTCCTCTCGCTCTATTCATACACACACACACACACTCTCTCTCTCTCTCTCTCTCTCTCTCTCTCTCTGTGTTTGTGTTGTAGTTGTGGTGTATTTTATCGAGAGCGAGAGCACGAGCAAGCATTCTCTGGAGGAAATAATAGTCGGCCTGACTTTGTTCACTCACGTAACAATGTGGCGGAATGTAGTCAGCTGTTCCTGTAACCGTATTGAGAAATGAGGTTATGGTTGGACAACTCACAGCCATATTATACACGTTGCTGTGGTAACCAACATTTTTTTACACGTGTTAATACGCTGATGGTCTCCTCCCCTCTCTGTTTCAAGGCTTCACACCCCTCGCCATCGAGCACACGCTAAGGTCCATCTGTATGTTTCTCTAATCTCTATTTATCTCAACATTTAAGAGGGTGTTAAACAGCTGCAGGAATTTCCACATGCTTGTCGCATCGCGTAGGAAAGTTAGACCTATATTGCGCGGAGACACCGGAAATATGGAACCTTTTTGTTATTTGGCTGCAGTTCTCGTAAGAATGGCTTGGGGTTCTGAGGAGGGGAGAAGTGCATCAAGCGATCGAATATAACCATATATGGGGGAAAAATTATTATTTCTATATACTTCCGTACGAAGATGGCAGATAAATTTTCTAGTTACTATTGTTTTCTAAACAGATTAATTACTTTATTTTCTGGGAGTTGTCAGACTTGCTCAGATAGATCTATTTTTATCATTAAAATTTTCATATTTATGAGAATGTCAACGAATATTTGAAAACAAGCATTCCTTGTATCTTTCCGTAAAGGCATGTCAATATCACATTATTCTGCAATTTTCATGACACCCTGAATCGCTTGCAAGCTTGTAGACAATAACCAGGTGACCGAGATAACCTGGTCACGTGACTGAACAACTCTATCAAATCAATTCAGGTTACTTAAAACGCATGGTTCATTATTACCCATTGAGTTATTCTTACTGTCTACATTCAAATTTAAAATTCAAAATAGCTTATTATTATTATTATTATTAGCTAACTGTGTTGTTATTATTCAAATGTAAGCCAGTTATTTATTTGACCTACAGAATGATGGAAGGGATTACAGTAGAGTCGCTGCAGTTAATATTATCATGTTACACCTCGTCTGATAATTGTAGTTGTCAAAGTTTTAAGTGGCCTAAACAATGTAATTAACTTCAAACTACTAATTTTAAAACCAGCCGTTTTTTAGCACTACTGTTGAGAAAATGATTTCACTCGGCGGCATACACACACGAAGTCCCTGAACCCAATACAGCAACTCCACAAGAATTTGTCCGTAAAAATCACTCAAAACGTGTCTAAAAAAATCTTGACAATCCATACCCGAAAGCTGATTAAAAGGTCGGAAAACGCTATCGGAAGTAAAAATTAAATATAACATGTTAAGTCAAATAAAATGTTTACCGACGCTATGTAAGTTTGAAATTAAGTACACTACACAATGAAAGTATACAAGATGACGTAAACACGGGTATTGTATAACATGTCGGGTTCTATGTGATTTAGGTATTCCTACCCCTGCGAACATGTATTCTCGTAATTACATTTTGATCCTAAACTTACCGTGGTGGAATAACATGACTGAGTTTCTGTACTGAGTTCTGGAACAGCCTGTAAATACCTACGTACCACAATGCATTTACATGCACGTATGCTTATGAAACACAATTTCTGAAGCAAGCTTGAGCTTGTTTTTAAAAATTCAGGAATGTTCCCTTTACATGTCTCTGTTCTAGGAACTGGTGACAAAGAACATTTTTATTCGTCAGTGTCATTCCGCAAACCATTACATTTATTAACGAGGAATAATTATTCTTATTTGATTTGAAATTGTCTATGCTTTCAAGTTGACGACATAACACCAGCAATTCGACTCTGTAAAATAGTGAACGAGATAATATCAAAGAGAACACAAGATCGAATACAAACGAGAGTATTTAAACATTTAAAAAAAAAATACTACCAATAAATATCCCCGAATACCATACATATGCTGAAGTTATTTCCATTAATAATTACGGAAACTGCGAGTTCAGACTTGAAATCACTTTGACGCAGTTTTATAAAAGTTGTGTTCTTTAATGCTTCAGGAAGGCACTCTCTTGAAGCGAGCAGACGCGAGTTATTTCACAAAGTAGACCTTTTTCAAGTTTACAGTACATACGGTGTATTTTATCAGAATTGTAAAAATTATGTCTATTCATCTATTTCGTGTACGATTCTAATCAAAATACTGTATTTTGACGGTTGACGTTATAATTCTCAGCACGATCAAGTTCTCGGAAGAGCACCATTGTTTGTCTTGTTTATAATTATGTAGAAGAATCATTTAATTTTTTTCCAGTAATTCATTATATTGTGATGTGTTTAGCTATTGTTTTTATTGCACGCAAACGAAAAGACGACAACGCATATAACCGCAACGGACGCGACATGTATGTTTTCAGACAGAGTGATAGATAGCTATTTGGACGAGCAAAGCCTGCTTATGAGTGGGCGGACATGCTCGTGTAAAGTTGGCAGCTACATACTCAGGCCGTCAAGACATTTGAAGCGGAAAATTACCTACTTGACACGCATCATACTAATCGTGCCTTCCTACGCACGCATTAAAGTCACTGGAATCTTACTACGCGCATTTAAGTAAAAGCCGTTTTACATTTGACACTTTAGTTATTAAATTATCACCAAACTTCTTTTAAATTAAATTTCACGTATTTTATAGTTTAGTAGCTTACCTAGTGTTTTGTGCGTGACGAATCTTAAGTATATTATTAGATTACCTATTGAAGGTCTCAGTATTACAGGGAACTACGCAACTCATATCAAATTGTTTTATTATAATCTTATATAAAAAGTGTATAAAGGAAAATTGCTTTTAGTTCAAAGTCAGTACCACTACAACTTATTGATCAACGGGAAATAACAGAAGGTGTATAAAAATACAAAATCAAATTTACATTTGTGTGAGATAGCTCATTTTGGCTTTTAAGTCCTCGACCAAAGTATTCTGAATTGATGGTAGACGTTTTCGAAAGAACAGTTAATTTCATTCAACGGTGCTGTGCTCCTGTGTCCTGCTGCATAAAGTGATTGGATATAACGCTAATTGTTTTTTAATAAGCACTTAAAATTTTCAGTGTTACGTATAATGGCCTAAAACTCGAATGTTGTTACGGAAAATGTTAATAGAAGGCAATTTATGCCATTTAAAATGAAAACATTGATATGAATGATAAGTGTTAAGTATTCGTTCGTGTCAGCTGCATTCAACTGTTACTGCTCATTTGGTTTTCGAGACTTACATAAAAATTCCTAAGGTTTGAAAACATGTTTGAATAGTAAGGAACCATTACTAGGCAATTTTTTTAACTATGTAGAACATAAACTAGGGCAAGGCACCACTACAGACGTTATCATGTTGTGAGAGGCTACGTCTACACTCGCTTATCCTTATTTCAAGAGGTTTGTGAACGAGAGTTATAATATTTAAAAACAGGGAAACAATGCTGGGAAACAAAAGTGAAAATCCACTACGTGTTCCCGCTTTTGGACAGCATCCTATTGTATATTAGTGAAGGCTGGGCCGGCTGCTCGACTAGCGAGACGTCTGTCGTTCGTTCTATCCGAGGAATAGAAGAGGTGAGGGTGATATGAGCGTGGAGCAGCGACGGAAGGAGAGAGGTGGGGGAAACGGGAGTGACTCGATAAAACCCGCAGAGACATTTGGGACCGAACCTCCCCCCCCCCCCCACCCGGGGGGAATCTAATCCGGATCGTGGTCTGACCCCTCGACCATAGCGGCCAATAAAGGAATATACGTAATTACAGTTCATAATTGTAAGCCTCCCCTTGCTTAGCATTTATAAATCCGAAAGTAGTATTGTTGCTGAAAAAGGCCCCGTGGGGAATGTGTGTGAAGTAGCGAGACTATGAGGAAATTCAGTACAGTGTTACAACATCATGTACGCCAGAGACATTCAATATTCGCTTTAGGTGACAGACTGGACTTCACTATCCTGTATTTACCCGTGCACAGTTGGTGAGTTATTTGGCAGTTTTACAGAAGGTTGGTCGTTATACTGTGGCATATTTAATTATTGCACAGAAGAGATCTTCGCGGCAGGCCACGACATAGGATGGCTCGAGTCTAGCCTGCTGACAGGATATAACGAGGATTTTTCACGTCTCTACGTGTATTGTAGGTATGGAAATGTGTCACCTCCAGTATTTAATCTAGCTATAAGTTATCACACTGGAATGTCTTTCCTTATAGCCTCGCTCAGGGTTCTGGAGTACGCAGTGCTCTTAAGTTAACTACGATGTCGTTAGAGAGGGAAACAATGGCGCAGACATACAGGGAAGCAAGAGAGACAATCGGTAGAAACAGTGATTATTAATGAAAATAATTCTGCAGCAATATGTTTGAGTGACTTGGGTGTAAGGGGTACTATGTCGAGCGGGCGACTGTAAACATCAATCGTCAATAAAATCTATTTTGTTTTTAAACATAAATTTAACTTTAACAAGCCCTGCAGATTTGTTTTGTAGTTTCTTTACTGTAGAAATTACTTATGTTGCATTTGTACGTCTTAAAAATATTGATGTTAGATTTTATTTTTAAAACATAGTAGCTACGGGTAGAGTCCTTACTCAAATGTTTGAATTTCTCAGGAATAGCATGTTACAGTTTTTTCCACATTACTTAAAATCAACTTGTATGTTTGTTGACTGTTCCTGATACTGGCTTTTCATTTCGTGTTACTGTGAATTTTCTGAAAATACAGCATCGTCCATGAAAGCGGTTCAGTTTATAAAACAAATCCAATGTATCGTTTAGGGTGTTCAAGGAGCAATATCGTAATGTTACATTCTGTAGACGTCACTTGGAGCATATGTTCTTCTTACAAAAAAATTAGCTTAATCAGTTTTTCCCATAATGGCACTTCAAAGTCAAAATTTGCTTGTTTTTACTTTTTATCCACTGCAAAAACAGTTTAACATAATACAATTAAATACTTCACATCGATACTTCATGTCACGGGCTACTGCTTGATCTATATAAAAACTCATAGCAAAATTATTTTGTTTTAAAAATATATAAATGTAGCAAATAATGTTTATATGTTAGCAATTTTTTAATCACAAAAATATTTGTAATGGGTTTTTACACTGCTTTCGTTATGCAGTAGCCCATGACGAGTACTTTAAATGTAAATTATTTTGTGTTTATTATGTTAATTGGTGTTTACAGTGTAAAATAAATAAAAACATGCAAAATTTGACTTTGAAATGCCGTTACGGGAAAACTGACTGAACAAATTTTTGTAAGAAGAAAAGTAATAACGTTTACAAAATCAGGGGCCGATCCAGCTCTAGTTTTTTAAGGGAGGATTCCCAAAAAGTAGCTATGCCCACACATCGAGACTAAGAATGATTGGGGAGGAGGGTCGGGGGGGCCTCCTCCGGAAAAATCGAGTTTTAAGTTACAAAATGGTGCTATTATTTATTCTCAAACAAAAAATGTAATATAAGTCTTTGAAAATGTGTAATACTTTAAGGATCAACTGTACGTAAAAGGACAAATGGAAACCGGGCCCCCTGCTTCACCCCTGAATCCTCCACTGTACAAATCTAACATTATTTCATACAAATATATAATTGCTATTTTCCTCCACTTGAACGATCTTAACTATAACTTGTTTCCGTGCACAAGTATCACTGTCATCGTGAATACCACCGTCAGTGTTCTTACCTCTGTGGATGCGCGCGCGGAGCAAGTGTACTTTGTTCTCTGCACCTCCTAGTGAGGAAGATAAAAAATACAAATGTGGTTCAGCAACCTGCGAATGCACCATGCAATTGCTTCCAAACGTTATGTAAGCGTGTATGCAAAGGAGACGAGCATACGTGTTTCTCTCCGTGACGTGCCGGCCCTGCTCCGCCCAGTGTAACTACGTAGTTGGCGGTGGAAAAACGTTTGCTGTCTGCGGCCGGCACCTCACCCTGCCCCCAACATTCCTCACCCCCTGCCTCCTGCGAGAAGATGAAGGGGGCGGCGGTCCATTAGCCGTTTCTACCCGCCAATTGGCGGCTATCTGGTGCCGAGGCGAAAATTGGCCAGCGCAGACATTGATCGAGCAAGCCGAGCTCGTACCGCCCCCTGTTCTCCTCTTCTTCGCACGCACATCTTCACGCACTTATATTATAGGTGGTCCAGGATAAACTGAACACTTTTGATACCCTAGTTACTTTTTTCCATTCGATGATTTAAATTTCTTGTAATTTATTACTATAAACAAAGCGACGTAGTCTGAGGTACGATTAAAGTCTCTAGATTGTACAGTACTCAAAATTTAGAAAAGTTAAAAAAAAAAAAATAATGATAATTTCTTTCAATTCTGTTCTACAGAAGACGGTTTTCAATAGTGTATTTTGTATTTCATTTCAATAAATGAAATTTTGAAATCGATTTTCAAGGTAGCGTTATTCACACCACTTTCACATAACAAAGCAATAGAAAAAACGTTTACTTTTCTAAGCTACCAGTGCAAAACATTAACACATTCCGCCCTGTTTCACTCTGTAGTCTATAGTTAACTAAAAGTTTTATGAAAGAAAAATTTTGGACATACGCCATTGCAGCAAATGGTGACGTCACATAAAGCCAGAGAATACACACAGACAAACGAACATCCAAAAGAAATTTTAGACAACTCGCAAACAAAGGGAAAATACACGATATTCCTACATATATTTATGCTGCTTGAAAAGCTGAAGAAGAGCAACAAGAAATGGTGTGAACATCTACGAAGAACACCAGACAGCCAACTACCAACTTCAGCAATGGGATACCTACTGATAAGAAAACGAGGCATAGGAAGACACCGAGCTACAGGTTGACGGAAGATACTTAATCTATGGCGGAAGGAAAATAGAAATTTATGAAAAATAACTGAATACAAGTTCAGACTTAAATTAAAAATTTAAAAACCCCTGACTCACAGGATACTAAATTTCAAATCGATCAGATCAGTAGAGTTGCTCAGATAAAAAAAAAAACCTAGTAAAGAGCTGATGATCTTTAAACGGCTCAACAGATTTCCTTGAATCATAGCTAAGAACACTCGGTCAAGCCAGCTTTCAAACAAAAGAAACCTCATCTAAATCGGTCAATTGGTTTAGGAGCTACGATGCCACACACAGATACACATACAGACACGTCAAACTTAGAATACCCTCCTCTTCGCGACGGTGGTTAAAAATAGCTCTTAACACTTGCTGGCCTGTTTCCACAATATCACTATTACTATTGACGCTACGTTTTTTAAGTAATTCTGCTTCAATACTCGGTATCCAAATAAAGTTATATCATGGGAATAAAGTCTTCTTTAAAATATCAAGTATTCGGTATTTGCTATCTGAAAGTTTTTGTCTTTTATAGACTTTGAGTATAAAATATTATTGTAGGAACAAAAAATATGTTAAAATTAAGTAGCAATGAATTATGTTCGTTAGAACTATGTGTGTTGGTTCTTCAATATTATGGACTGTAGAAGAAATAATCTAGTCTGTTGAAGAAACGTCCTATGGAAGAAACAAAGTGCTCTGTTGTTAGAATAATCCACTGATAACACATATACCAGGGAGTGCTGTTGAAAAATCAGGGTTCCTGCAACAATCTACAAGAATGTTCTCTATCTCTCTCTGCTTGTTTTCGTATGTGGAGCAATCAAACAGACTCCAGATGGACGAGGTCTCGTGGTGGATAAGGGCGTGGCGAGAGCTCGCACATTCTTAATCCACAGAACAGTAAATAAAGATACGAGGAACAGATAGCCGGTGGCTTGGGAGTGATGTGCCTCGCAGATTGGTGCACAGAAATGCCGTGTTTCACCACCGAGGCATGTGCAACTCCCGCTGGAGGGAATTCTTGTCGTGCTTGCTCGCGACCCTTTTTTTTTACCCTGGATCCAGTCACGCAGTTGTCGTTTAGGGCGGGGTTCACTACGTCAACCGTGTGGCTGCCCCAACTAGTTTGCCGTCCGTATCGTCTTTTACTTCAGCTTTCGTCACCCCGTTGTTGGCTGCATAGCGGGACCTAGGTCCGACTAAACAATCTCATTCTAGAGGACTCGCCGTCATATACTTCCTAAACAGTAATGGAAGTTTTCCACCCATGCAGAGTATGGGACACTTAACATACTTGATCAGTCTGTCGGAGAAGTCCGTATCTCCACTTTTTTCTCGCAAACTCGCTTTATTGCACGAATGTACTCTATGCTCCTTGTGAGTCATGTCTACGTCCCATGTATACTGCTAAAATATCCAGTAGATACATAGCAGTTCATAGTAAAATTCCACACGTCTAAAAAAATATCTTATTTATTGGTTTGTATTCAAACATTAAAATTATGAGAAAAAAGACTGTATATGGCTACAATGTTTTACAAAATGTCTTCTCAAATACATGAAGTAAATTGCATACAATTCTGAGTACGATATCAGTACGTTGGTAAACGCCACATCTTCATGACTACTATGCACGTCTCACGCGCGGCTAACTAGCGAGCAATTTCACTTATAAGTTGAGAAATTAGATTAACATTAAAAAGGATCCTGGAAAACAATTTCTATTTCAGGATTGCGTTTATTTATTTATTTTGCTCTCCTGAAAAATTCCACTTCAACGAGATGTGGCCTTTTCCAACAGATTTATTTACTTCGACCTGTTCAATAGAGCAACAACAGTTGAGCTTTGTAGCTTTGTTACTTAACAAATATGGTAACGTCCATACACATTCAACTGTTTCCCAAAAACTTATAGGAGCGCTACCACTGACGTAGAGGAAACATTTTTATCATTCGCACTTTCTTTACTCTCCTACAGATCGGTGTGGTGAATTTAGAAATATTTTCAGTGCTATTATTTATAACCCGCTTACCGATACAGAAGGGAAACGTAATTGAAAAGTACAGTTGCAACAACAGTTGAAAAAACATTTTTTAACATAAATATATATTTTTTTAAATTACAGTGGCATATAAAAAGCAACGTCAGGTATTGATGTAACTTGCAGTTCACTCGCGAATACTTTAAAATGATTTTACAAAGTCAGAATACATTTATTGTGCATCTGTTTAGTTTTGCATTAAATTGCAGTTTTGCATAGTAACAAAATACTTTGAAATAAACTGTTTTCATAATAACAAACATATCTATCGGTTTTTTATTTTAACAAAAGGCCATCTAGACTTAAGGTTTTCAGTTTTCTAAAAACTTAAATTCAAAACTGCTTGACTTTAGTTCTGCCGACTTCGTTGGGTACGACTCTGTAAGAATATTATAAAAATGTGTTGTACTTTTACAAGGAAAATCCTTGGAAACCCAGTTTTCAAAGAAATTCTTTGTAAAACTACAATAGTTGTACTTGTAAAAAGTACACCGTATATGTAAAAATTGCACGGTATAGATATTTGCACTTGCAATAAGTAAAAGAAAAAAATTAAATTTTAAATATTTATTTGACTATAATTATTACACTGAGTCTATTTAATAACTTTTGAAAAATACAGTTTACAGGTCATTATTGTAAAAAAATTAAAGAACCTTCGAGAAGCTCCGTGATTCGATACTTCATCCTCGCGTTGAAGTAACCTCGACTTACGTACTGGTTGGCTAATTTTTAATTGTATACATTCAGTATACAGTTCAGTGATGACATTCTTTTTAATTCTGATGTACACAGTCAATGTGGGTGTTCACTTTATTCCACAAAAATTCATTCCAAGGAATGTGATTTGTGTATAAATATATAATTTCCAACTAACCTGTAATTTTGGCGTGCTAGAAATTTTCTTTAAGTTTTTTACAAAGAAAATCCTTGTAACCTTACACATAAATAATTATACAAGGAAATGTTTGTATATTTACAAATATATGTAAACCTACAAAGAAATGATTTGTAATTTTTACAAAAAAATTACAGTGAATCCGTGCATTCGAGCATACCCGATGGAACCCAAATTCTCACGACAGATACTGCCATAGCAAAGTTTCATGGCCCACGTACTGTACCACACCCACCACGCCTCCCCCCGCCTCCCCCTACCCTACATAACACTCCACTTCAGGACACCAGCGTGCGTGTGCGCATGCGCGCGCGTGCCGTAACAAAGGGCGCCGGAGACAACAATGACTCCCACATTGCCATATGATTCGGTTGACAATGGAAATGTTTATTCACTCGTTGAACTCGTGGAAATGTCACTGAGTCAGGGCGCTGGCAGACTAACGTCGGCTTTTATTGCCAATTTTCCGTGCTCAGCTGACGACGAAGAAAGAGCGAGTTAAGTATCCCCTTCCTCCACACGACATTTACTGTATGAATACGATAGTTCCTAGTCATTTTCAGCTTATGTGTAACCACTCAATTTCTGTTTGTAAGATTTATATTTCGTAATCAATAAGTATGTTTGATCTTGGTGGTGCCAACCGCACGTGACAATTTACGCATATTACAGGCATTTCATTTTTGACTTTACAGACAGTAGAGTTCCGTTTATACGACGTTCGCTTATACGACATTTCGTATTATCCGACGTAACACTGCGAAAAAAAATATATCAGTCGGCAAAAATAACTGCAAGTTGCGTACGTGAGTGTAAGATTTTTTTTTTTTGTTGCTACCGACTACATTGTCTGTTGTTTTGTTGTAAAACATAATTATAAAGTTCATATAGGTCGTTCGGAATAAAATTAGTAGGCTTACTAAAAGTTTAACCTTTAAAAATATGATCTACTCGTTACTGCATATAATTTAACATTAACAATAGTTGCCTTACTACTTGAGGAGCCTTTTTTTTTCTTTCAAAACTGGATATCTCCAAAAAAAATTTGTTTATGGTCAATTCTGTACAAACTACATCAACTAAATCAGTTGGGAAATGTATTTGAACTAAAGTTTATACTTGAGATAAAAAAAACAATTTTACCGTCTTATTTAGTCGATGTTGTTTGTACAGAATTGACCCTAAACAAAGTTTTAAATTTTTGGAGATATCAAGTTTTGAAAAAAAAGCTCCTCACTTGTTTGGTTGGCAACGAATTAACCGAATGCAGTTCCGTGTATTTTCTTATTTAAATGCAACACTACCGTAATAAAACTAATTGAAATCGACATATTTTTATTTTATATATTCTATATATTTTTTTCTTATCTAACTATATAGTTCATACCGACTGCACAATTGAGGAGCAAACTTTCAAAACCAGACATGTCCACCTTATCTAGCTGTAGAAAAAAAGTGAATAAACATTAATATTTGATGGCACTAACTGAGAATAAACGTACCCGTTTCAATAAGGCATGTGTTTTTTTTATGGAGTCTGAGTTCATACTCGTATGTAACACATCTTATTTATTTAGAAAGGGCATTTTATTCATTTTCGGGATTTTGGACATGTCTGGTTTTTTTAATGTTTGCTCCTCAATTTATCTTACACGCGCAAACGTTAGTCGTTACGTGTGGAAAGATATGCGTTGGCTTAAAATTGAAATTTGGCAGGGCTTTGTTGAGTGTTCAATTTATCCCGAACCACCAATTATATGTGAAATTGACGTTTCATTAACTCTCCATACGACGTTTTCGCTGATCCGTCGTTCTGTCGGCCTGTTCATGTCGGATGAACGAGGCTCCGCTGCACCATATTCAGTGATTTGAATGAATGCATGCCGCTTCTAAATTGAAGTCAAGCAATAAACTCGCTCCTCTACTGCCACGTAGAAAATTATCTGTATGCGATATTTCTCCCGGACATACAGCGGCTATTCGTATAGCGAGCCAATAGGAAGTCAGCAGAGATTCATGGTCTTGGAGGTGCCATAAACACGTGTCTCACAATCGGCCTGTTTGCCTTCAACGTCAGGTGTAACTTGTTCTGTTTCTCCTACGCATATGTTTCTCCGCATAGAATCCAACTAGTCCACGTCGCAGAGTCGGTCTACGCAGTAAATTCTGTTTTATTGACGTCCATAAATCTCACGCTGTTCTGGTGTCCTTAAACGTAGCTGGCGACAATATGGACAGTAAATTTTATTTCTTTCCAATGTCGTATAATTTGAATTTAATTTGCCTTCGTTTCCATATTCGTCTGAAGGTATTGTGGAAGATAAAACGTTTCACTTGTAATACGCTCGCTACTATAATTGAGGAGTTGACTGGAATAAAGGCTTCAGTGAGCTTAGACCTTTCTTCCATCAAACAGTATTTCTCGTTCCATTATGTCCATAGGAGACACACACAAATTTTTTTTCCGATATCTTAATTCTTCACTAAGTTATAAATTGTTGTCTTGACCTGGGCTTGTATCACTATGCTATAAATAATTGCTGTTTTATATTTGACTGTATGTATAGTAAATATTATAAATTCGTGTGATGTAAGTAGCTTCTGCTTATTGGTATTAATAGAAAATCATGTAAGTGAAACGTGAAGTTAAACAAGAACGAATGTCTCCAAAACATAGATGCTATTATCTCGTAATGCCATTTTCTTACTGAGGCCTTTGTTCCAACCAACTCCTCAATTGCTACCATGCAGAAAGTAAAACTAATATAATAGTTTGAGCGTTGATTTGTATTGGCTATAAGGTGAAGTAAGGTGAAGTGAAGAGATTTTGGTCAGCGTTTAATATCGAGATCTTTAGCGCTGGTGGGGGGTGACATGATATGAGTATGGAGCAACACAGGAATGAATGCACGGGGGAAATGGGAGATCCCCGAGAAAACCCGTCGTCCGGCACGATTCCCACGTGCGATAATACGGGGACTGACCCCGCCGGGAATCGAACTCGGATCGCCTTGACGGGAGGCGAGAGGTCTGACTCCTCGGTCACCGCAGTTCCTAGGGGATAAGGGTTCCACCTCAAAAACTGCTTATTATTTATGAATTGTTTAATAAACTGCCCGCTCTGGAAGAACGTATCAACAAGAAATCTAACCAAGCGATGTTTTGCATAACTGCGTATCTTATGTTCCAAAACAACGAAATCATTAGATTTACAGACCCACTATTACTTATTTTTTCCCCATGAAAACAATCACACATTGCCAGAATATAGCGTCGAACGTGCAACAACCTAACAACTAGATTTGGGACCCCTGTTTTTGGTGACAATATTTCTGCACCAGTTTGCATCTTGTGTGTACATCTGCGGAACTGCTTCATGGTCAGTGATTGGCAGAATTTAACTCTTACGTGTCTTAAGGGTGTTCAAGTGCGATAAAATCATAACTTTATATTTTGATGAAATATTGTTAGTTTTGAAGACGATACTTGTGAGTTTACTCGTACGGAACAATTTTAACTCTTACAATTGTCTCATAACGGGGTGTCAAAGTCAAAATTTGCTTGTTATGCTGCCATGCAAATACTGAAAACCAACTGACCTACTTAAACAAAATAATTCACTGTGAACTTACGTCTCACGAGCTATGCAATAAGACATTAAATAACAGACAACGTAACCTTTTGAATTTAAAAAAAGTTACTAATTCAACATTTTTTTAAAAATACAAAACAGTACGCGGAATTTTTTCATATGCTTTATTACGTAGCCCATTGTATGTTATTTCACTGTGAATTATTTCATGTACGTAAGTCAATTGATTTTCACTATTTGCATGGCAGCAGAACACGCAAATTTTGACTTTGACGCTCTGTTATGATAAAACTATGACAGCTAAAATTGTTTCGTAAGAGGACACTACACTCAAAAGTGTCGTCTACAAAACTAACACTATTTTATATAAATATAAAATCATGATTTTATAGCTCTTGAGCACCCTTAATGTTTTACTGCAAATCACGGGCGTGTGTTACTCGCAGTAACCTTACTCTGACTGGTAGGGTCGAATGAGAAACATCTTCACACAAAGACACTCCGCCAATAACAAAGAAGCAGAACTGCATAGGTGGAGCTGAGACATTGAAACAAGTTGGTGCAGAAACATTTTCGACGAAAACAGGGGTCTCTAGCTATGATTCTGCAAATTTCTCGTTATTAGCTGACAACAGAATAAACTCCAAGTGACTTTACACCCATCTCACTTCTGCAGTATGTCTGCAGTTTGTGTCGTGCGCCTTGACGGACTTTTTAAACCGTTGACGTAAGAACAAACCCACTAGGGACCGCGGTGGCCGAGTGGTCAGATCACTCGCCTTCCACCAAGGCGATCCGGATTCGATTCCCGGCGGGGTTGGTCCTTAGATTTTCGCATGTGGGAATTGTGCAGGATGATGCCGTTGGTCGGCGGGTTTTCTCGGGGATCTTCCGTTTCCCCCACCCTTTCATTCCGGCACTGCTCCATACTCACCTCACGTCACCCCTCACCACGGCTAAAGACCTCGATGTTGAGCGCTGACCAAAATCACTCACTCAAACCCACTACCGTGTAATGCGGACACACCCAAGTACCAAATCCCTCAAACAATAACTAGAGACCTAAAACAATTTGCGTTTTTCTTTTAGGCGCAAGCTATAATTCCAGTAATTATAGATGTATCACGTTCACAATTGGCTGTTGACTTACTCGTCACTTCCTGGAAGTAGCTGAGCCAATAAAGCTGTAGCTAAGTACAGACCCATTTCACAGTGTCAGCGAGCAGCTAATAAACAGCTGCTGTCTGCACTATTTCACATATGTTCTTGGAGGCTAGCCTACAGGTCAGTGAACCCGCGAATTATTCCGGTCTCTAGCAATAACGTCACAGCGAGTGTTCGAGTGAGTACAGGTCAGTGAATTGTAGCGTGCCGCTAAATAATAATGCAACATTTACACGTCGCTGCTATAGTAGGTTCGCGATAAAATGAGCACATCTGAAGACTATCATGTCTAGAATAATAATAAAAAAAAATTTTAATTGTGACTTCAGTCCTTAACATCCGAGTTCTTTGCTATCTGTATATATTGATTCTTACTTAGGTTACTTCGTATGTTATAAAAAAAGTGTCAGGAATCTACAAGTTATCTGAAAAGGAAAAATAAAAAAAAACTAGAGTTTCAAAACTGCTATTTTTATCCCGAATCACATATAATAATATAGTTCAGTAGACCCACAGCCAGCGACGAGCTGCTACAATACCGAATGTCACAACTCAAAACAGCTGACAGTTATCTGATAGCGTCTTAAGACCATGCTCTCGTGGCCCTAATTTTACAATAATTAATATTTAGAGACACTGGAAAATCGCGGGAATAGTTGCCTGTTTGCTTGGCTCGTACGTATGTATATAACACAGGAATGTTTTGTATCAACATTGGCTATCGTTTATTTGTAGCATTTTTTCTCTCTACATCCGGCCCAGTTAGAACTGCACAGCTTGGACACACAGCGTGTGTGATTTGTCCAAAAACTGTTCACACGTGTCACGGTTAATATAATACAGTTTATTGGAGGCTATTTAAAACATTTTCACAATTTTCCGGTGTCTCTATTAATATTTTTAACCAAAGAGGGGACACAGCCTTGTCCACCTACAAGCCTTGGCGGTGACAGAGAATTACATGTTCTTTCATAGTTAGAGAGGATGATTTATCGCTGGAAAACTTGACTGTTTGCTGGGTTTCAACGCACGTTCAGTTTACCAGAAGATGACTGGCTTTCGCTTTTATGTGGAGCTGTTGCCCTATTTGACTGATCCAATAAGAATCCCGCTGTTGTGATATATGATGCCAGCCTATTATTGGTTTGCAGACACACTGTTAAAAATTTCCATAAATTTACGGAAATATTTACAGAAAAGTTTTACGGAAGTGGCTTCCGTAATTTTTGTTTACGGAAATGTGTCCGTATTATCAGTTTACGGATGTTTGACCGTAATTTTCCATAAATTCATGGAAATATGTTTGTAAAATTTTAAAACATATTTTACTGTGTTTCTTTTTTTAAAATGTGGTATTAATTATCACTATGACTCCTAGAGATAATGTGCACGCAAACTGGTGCTAAACGAAAATAAGACAAGACAAACTAAGGTAATATAAGCTAAATGCTGCTTCCTGATTGTCCACACTTTGCCACGAAGAGAAGATATGCGGAGCGACGAGCAATACAGCCAAGGACAAAGGGCCTAACAGCCCAGTAAGTGACTGAAGTGTTCCGAGGAGGCCACACACATCTTATACTCTCCTTGCTTCTTCGCAGCTGAAAAAAAGTCGCACCTGTTCTCTGCGTTTCGCGCTAGAGGGTGTGCACCTTCAAATTTATTTATTTCAATAGAATAAAATCTTTTTCTCATAATGATACTAATGTAATTCAGTAAAATCAGGATGTCAAATACAAATTTGTATCTTACAAAGTTTATATCTTACCACTGTATGGAACTCGCATATGTCTAACTTGTCACTGTGGTATGATGGTTAACGCTACTGCCTAGTAATCATAAGGTCGTGGTTTCGAATCCTGGCGTATTCGAAAAATTTTTCAGGTTACTAAGTAGTGTGTCAAAATCTCGAGAAAACAAAGGAGATAAAAATGTGTCGAATTTCTGGAAACTGGAGTAAAAGTAGTGTATAGGAAAATAGTTATTTGCGGAAAACGGATTTTCCGTAATTTTACGGAGGAGTCTATTATCAAGAAAACTGAGTGTTCGTTATTTTACAAAGATTTCTGGATAATTTTTTGCCAGTACTTTTCCGTAATTTCACGGAAATATTTTCTAACAGTGCAGCTACGTTGTGTCAGACGTGTACCTACATCACCCAATCATATGTGTTGTAATTAACTACAGGGTTTTCAAGGGTATGTTGGCACAAAACATTTTGCTATATATCATCATCTCTATTCATAGTAACAGTGGCTCGGTATATGTCTGTTTTTTTTTCGGTGCGATACTCTTAAGTGTGTCACATATTCAGTGAAACGTAAGCGTTAAGGGCACGGTATACAGCAATTTTCACCGTCATTTTTATTTCTATTTTTGTACGAGATGTGTTTTCTTATTTTAGACATAAATTGTGACTAAATTTTGGTCTTATGAAATTTTTTTATCCATAATAGTTTTTGCATAATGGCTCGTCAAACCAAAATGTGCATGTTACGGTTTCACGTATGACACTAAAACGAACTGACATATCAAACTGAAAAGTTCACAGTGAATAACGATGTCGTTGGCTACAAGGTCTACAATATAAAACCATAAATTAGTGTATTTTGGAATTTAAATAAAAAAATTCAAATGTCACCTTTTTATTTTACGCCAGTAGAGTCAGCAGGACGTGGTGCGATATTTAGCCTCGAACCCAGACGCTATTTAAATATTCAAGTTACTGGTCTGCAGTCTCGGTATATAGAGGAACACTCGTCAGTAACCTCCGCCACAGCGAGCAGAAAATGGAAAGCGCCCTAAGACGAGGGAAGTGTGCGGAGAGGATAGGAGAGGTTGGTAAGAGCAGTGAATGGAAATAAAGGCGTGCTTGAAGCGCCCACGACTGCATTGTGAAGACGACGAGACGACCCCGGCCACAGAAGGTCGACGAATGAGGAAGGAGGGTCCAGATAGAAGAGGGGTGGGGGACATTCCCACGGGACCACAAGTTGCATTGATATTCATAGAGAAGTAGCCGGAGGACGCCGGGGTCTCCCCGCTAGGGCGTCATTGTTCCAGCGACGTGATTCACCGCGGGGACACGTGTGCGGGACTGCTCCCTACTGACGCACCCAGCCACTAGAGTCTAGAGGCATGCTGTTGTGCGACGAGTTGCAGCGACATAATATATACACATCATTTTATCCTTTGAGTAAAATCGTAGGCAGACGCCGTTGCAGCCACAGTGTCGTCCCAGTAAACCAAATGAGTCAAACTAGGAAAAGTATCCAAGGTTAGCTGTAGTCAGAACATACATATAAATTACAAATATCTAATGAATCCTACAACGAGTAAATAACAATAGTATGGGGAGAGTAAACGATTGCCAGATTATCGCAGCCAGGATGCAGATTTGCGATTGGGAACACTTAGGCATCTGCTTATCCCGGAGGATGACACGAAATGTCGTGCAATAGGTTGGCACAGGAATGGGAGGGGCGAGGGAAACGGGAAATCTCCGAGAAAAACCCGCCAACCAGCGACATCGTCCGACCAAGGTATGAGAACCGACCACGCCGCGAATGGAAATCGGATTGCAATGATGTAAGGCAAGCGCTCTATCCGCAGCTCCAATAAACATAAATTAGTACATATATCGAAAATTAATTCTTACAGTTTTAACACTTATATATCATCTACATTTTTCTGTTGCAATACACCAAACAGATTTTTAGATTTTTTTTTGCCCTGAAGTATCACCTATTTTGTTGTCAAAATAAGCCAAAATGAAGCAAAATAATTGTTTGCTAGGAAACGGTACATTATAAAAAAAACTCTGGCAAAATTGTGTATCGTATGACTGTACAAGGTTTCAAATTTTTTCAAAGTATTTTGTTAAAAAATATTTGAGTTATTTGCAATCGTTTGAAATGAAAGAAACATCATGGCCCAGATTGTGCTCTGTACTGGACGAAGTAACTGAGATGATGCAGAAGAATACAGTCTGGTTTCCCTAGTCGAACTTATCAAGCACACCAAAACTCACATATACATATGTGTGATGGTGTACGCATAGCTTATTTTTGACTAAACTAAATTTCCTACGAGTGGATAACTAGTCTAACTTATGTAATTTTTTTTATAAATAATTTAGACTTCATAGCAGACAATTTTCAATAAATCAATGAGACTGTTTTAAGGTTTTCAGCTCTGTTTTATAATTTAAAAATTAATATTCGATATAGAAACTCACGGCAACTTGCCATTAATTAATGCCCAATTTAACGTGTATGTTGAAATCTGTAGGCGTGTAGTATGCAGTGTAGATGAGAGGAGAGAGTATGTGGTTGCAGGAGATGGGCGGCTGAGCGCGGCCCGCTGATGGACGCAGTATTGCACGGCCTCGTGCTACTGTGCGTGGCGGGCTACGGGGCTGGAGCCCAGAGACACCTAGAGCTGAGCACAGAGTTCTTCCTGGTGCCGCGACGAGAGGTGCCCGCCGTCGTGGCGCCCGCCGTCAACTCCAGTCCTCACCACCTGGAGGACGTGGCCGGCGTGCTGCGCCGCGAGCCCTGGGTCGTCCCACTACTGGCTCTCTCCTCTCTCACCATGCTGCTCATCGCCGGCTTCGAGGTGTTCGTACTGTGCAAGGCGTGTCGTACCACTCCCAGCCGTCGACATCTCTTCCTCGGCCAGACCCTGCTACTAGGCTTGTTCGCGTGCTGCGCTCTCGCCGCGCTCCTGGCAGCCACGCCCACGCCTGCCACCTGCGCCGCTGTGCGCTTCGGCGCCGGGGTCTCGTACGCCGTCGTCTTCGCCGCCCTCCTCGTCAAGTGTGTCTTCCTCATCAGCCTCAACGGTGGAGTCTACCTGCCCGCGCCCTACCAGGCGCTCCTCCTGCTCTTCGCCGTACTCATACAGGTGCTTCACCACTGTCTACATATTACTATGTATGACCATAAACTAAGTAGACTGTTCAGTATAAAGTGAGCACTGCTTAAATGTTTCTTTCAGCGATTTTTCATTCGTCTATAATATTTTCAAAATGAAAACTATCGTAAAACTAAAAACCATTGTAAACGTTTCACCACGCACCTTTGGCTCCTATAATATACATTTTTTGGTTATTTTAAATTTTAAGGAGAGCTCAGTTTAAAGTGAATGACTTATACATATTGTAGCAAGAAGTGACTAACAGCAATATACTATTACATTTGGTGATCTATAGTCCCATTACATGCATGACAACGGCGTGTACAATTTTGCGTTGTTATTCTTCCGGATCTGCTGGGGTTTCATTATATATCTCCGTCCATTAGGTCACTATATAAAATATTTGGTTTAGTGTCCTGTACTACGTGTATAATTTGGCCATCCCCTAAACGTTTGAAAGTATTTTCTATTAATTCTGTTTTTTTTTTTTGTGGATGCCCCTGGAAGTTCTCACTACGCAACACAGAAGTGATGTGCAGTTTGCTTATCTACTTCTTTTCAAACTTTTGGTTCTTTTCCTAATTTCCAGTGGCCCATCTTCCTTCTCGAGTCTAATTGAATAGTGTTATGCAGACGACATCCAAGTCAAAAAATTTAAGTGCAGGTAGAATACAAACTCATAAAAATTATTTACTAAAATTGTTCGTAGTTAAGCGAACAAAATGAAGCACAGGTAACGTATTTGAAAATAAGAATATATTAACTAACAAAACAAAAAATGTGTAACAATATACTTTATGTTCAGTTTTATAAAATGTGTGATGGTTTATTTTTGTGTAACACCATTCAATTTGCATTTCTCTGACACATATGTGCTCGGAGTTCCTCTAACTCTCTAGAAACTCCAAGTCGACTCTTAAATGAAGGGTTAAGTGCTTTATCATTCGTCGGGCGACAGAAAGTCGTCAAGAAGTTGTCGTGCGGCTGAAGTTGCAGATGAACCGTCTCTTTGCCTTTGAAATATTAGAATATCAGCCTACTGACGATCTGGCTTGGTTACAGCCCCTCTCCCGTGTAGTTCATGTCATGTGTAAACCTACCAGGCAATATTTTCCACAGTTGAGTGCTAGGGCTGAAATGTTGTGAGACGTTAATGTTGGGGCTGAGGTGTTATCCTATAGAATAAATTGTCAGAATCTGTTTAGAGTTTAAAGGACAGTACTTGAAAATCGCAAGGAGTGGATGTAATCTCGGAAGAATATTAATAAAGTAACGTTCTGGAGACTTGAATGCATTGCTGGGAAACTTTGCCAATGCTTTCCATTTTGGAGACAGTTTCAGAATAAGACAGTCATCCTGCTGATTGGTAACTTGAATGCACAGATAGGAAGATTGTGTGACTGGTGACTTGAGTGTATTAACGGTACAGCTGTCGTGCTGCTTTGTGTATTCGAATGCTCGGGGAGGTGCGTACCCTACTGTTTCAATGGTTTCGAGCACACGAAGAAAAATTGGCATGTTATATCCAGCTTGCATCCATTCTTTATCATTCACGTACTTGATCTCATAGTTTGTGTTTTTTATAACGTTTATCTGTTAAGTGCCCAGAAATGGCTTAAAAACTGTAATACATTTTATGCCTATAATTTTCCAGAACGTTTCCTGTCCCCCGCACCTTGTAAGCCACAAATCGATGTTGTAAAAGGATGAAAGGACCGCTGCCACAGCCCAGACAGAATTTTTTTTATAATGATTTAAACTGGTCCTGGAGCAGCTCGCAGCTCGTGGTCAGCTTGTTTAATGTTTACATAAGATCTGACAATGTCGTAACTGCACGTTTTCCATAAACGAAAATAACAAATTGCTTATGTGGTTTAATGTTCGCGTGGAGTTATTTCGGGAAAGCATGTAAAACCGAAGCGAGGATGGCCGGAGTCGGGGATCTATCCAGCTGCTCGGTGTAAGTGTGGTAATAGTAGCAGTGTATTTGTAAGGGAAGAATGTATATTTGTATGTGTGATAGGTGGCAGTGGGCGCACAGTGGCTACTCAACTCACCGCCCGCAGTGCGGCTACTGGCCCTGGAGAGAGCCGCCCCCGCTGCCCCACGCCTAGTAGTGACGGCACACGACCTACGTGCCGCCCCCGTACTACCGCTGTGTCGCACGCCATACACCGACCTGCTCATGTCGCTGCTCTACGTCATGTGCCTCATACTCTTCGTGGCCGTGCTCGCTATCAAGTCCCGAGGTCAGTACCATCACACTTATACACGTCACCATTATCTTTCATTTATTTCAAACTGTTGCAAATAACTCGAATATTATTTTACCAAATACTTTGAAAAAAGTTGAGACTGTGTACAGTCATACAATACACTATTTTACCAGAGCGTCTTTTAAAATAATGTACCGTTTGCTAGCAAAAAAATATTTTGCTTCATTTTGGCTTATTTTGACAACAAAATACGTGATATTTCAGGGGACAAAAATCTAAACATTTGTTTGATGTATTGCAACAGAAAAATTCCGATACAAACTATGATATATAAGTGTTAAAATTGTGAGAATGAATTTTTGATATACGCATTAACTTACGTTAAAAAAAAAAAAAAAAAATATATATATATATATATATATATATATATATATATATATATATATATATATATATATATATATATATATATATATATATATATATATATATATATTCGAAACCACTTCAAAACTAAAGAGCGAGGTCTCAACGTGTACAATACTCACCTGTGTTAAGGCGGCCGCCTATCCCACTCTTGAAATGCGTTGCAGTGTGTTCGTAAACAGGTTTTTTCCTACGAAAATATTCCACGTGTACCCGTTGTGCCAACGTACGAAAAGCAAACACACTTCAGACAAGGTCGGAACCTCATTGTTAAGACACCATGCTCTTTAAATCTCTGTTTCTAAGCATTCAACATAACTGCCTTTTCAGACTGCCGTACTTCAAAATTTGCTAACCGGATGTATGTGAAACTTATATTGCGACCTGCACTGAACTTAGTTACAGACTTTCCACCAATAACATTATATGGTCATCGATTAGTGTCTCATAGTAAAAACGGCTCGGCGGGAAGCTTGCACGCTAGTTCAGCGCTTGGATAGCTGTGACGATGTGGCCAAGTATTGTGATACTGTCTATTGTTCTCGCCGTAACGTTCTTACTGCGGGACTTGTAGCCATGACCATATTAGACAATTCCGAACAAATCCAGTGAATACGCGTTGAGAAACAACCGTCTAAAAAGGCCGAGTTTAACCAAGTTTGAGTGCTTAATGATTCCAATGTGAGTGGTGTCATAAATATCATATTCACACGTTTTTTGAAGAGTGTTTTCTTTCTGTAGATAAACATTGTGGACTCACGTTAACTGGTCTTTGAGAAAAAACCGAAACTCCAAGCACGCTTCATACTTTTCGAGCGCCAACCAGGCGGTTGCCTTGAGGACATTGGTGCACGGGAAATAGAATAAAATGAGTTAAACTGCACATGTTGCCTAATAGAATGGTCACTGTGCTTGCTTGACGTTACATAGTTTGACAACAAAACTGGTAGCTCCAACTACATTCAAGATGCATTTGTGAAGAAGTTGACTGACACTTTCAGAACATCCACTTTAACACACGTGTTGTATGTCACGTCATTATCGGTGAGGGAAGAAATTTAAAAAAAAAATCTGCTAAATGTTTTGTTTTACTTATAATATTAGTGTAACCTATCAGTAGTTGCCTAGAGTGGAACGATATTTTGTGACGCAATTTGTCATTTCTGTGTTTTGTATGGTTATTGTACGATATCTGCCGGTTAATCGTTATAAATTTGATTTAATATGGCTCATGACTAGTAGAATTCAGCTCCTTAATTACCATCAATATTAACACATAAATATTCGAATATTTTCCTCTTTGTATTCGGCGGAAAAATATGTTCTAAGCTGCTTACATACAAAATTATTAATTTACAAAAATTTAAAATGCACATGCAAATGTGCTAGCATTAAATGTCCCCTGTATCACAACCTTACAAATAAGATTACTAAGATACACCAATCACCTTTACCGACCTACTGGGATAAGCGTTTAGGTTTGCTCTGTCACGTGTCCAGGTTTGTTCGGTCATCAGAAAATTTTGTCGTGGCAAAGCTAACCTCGTGATTGAATATGACCGTTCAAGTGGGGAAAATCGTTATTTTATATTTGTGTACAATATGGTTAGTTTTGTAGACATTACTAACGAGTACATTTTGCTCTTACGTAAAAAAATTAGCTCAGCCAGTTTTCACACAATGGCATTTCAGTGTCGAAATGTGCAGATTTTTCCTTGAATATTTTTTTTTTTTTTGTATTTAAACAAATTATAAAAGTAAAAAAAAAAATAGCAAATTTTAGTATGTTTTTAAATACTAAAGGTTTTTTTTCTTACCTCAAGCAGTAGCTCAGGACGTGTAGTGAGTTATTTCATGTCATTACGTTTATTATTTTTCAAGATTTGTATGAAGTAAAAACATACACATTTCGAATTTGAAATGCTGTTATGGGAAAACTGGCTACGCTACTTTTTTGTAAGTGGAAAATGTACTCCCAAGTAACATCTACAAAACTAATAGTATTTCATACAAAATATAAAATTGTTATATTTCCCCACTCGAACAACCTTAATGTTCATCGTTAATATGGACGTGGGCGTCGTTACGAACTTATCGGTAAGTTACCGAACGATATGTCGAAACACTTGCTCACAGTGCTCGAACGAATGCCATTACGTCATTGACAATCGTTTTGAATCGATAAGGATAAAAATATATTCGTAGTCAGCCCCTTTAATTCACCCCTCCAGGTATTCTATATTTTGTATAACTTCAGCAGTATTATGAAGGAATGGACAGCGTAGGTTTAGTTTAGCGCACACAAAATGTGTTGTCAATTTGGACCTCAGTAAATATTTTGTAGTTGTTAAATCATTTTTGTAGTCACTTCAAAACTTTACTGGGGCAGCAAAAATGTTTATGTCACCAGAGACAGAAATTTATTGGTGGCGGCTAAAATGGCAAAATATTTGGTGTTGACCAATTCCTTATTTTTCTTTTTTCAGTGCGTTTGACATTCCATCAAACTAAGTGAAACATGGGCAGTGAGGTAGTGTCCTAAAAATTTACCGTAGTTATAATAAACATTGCATTCCAACCAAATAATGGGTATCCCCGAAGAATTGCTTTCCTGCATGTTAAATATTTATATTTAAACTTTTCGAATTATTATGAAATTAAAAAATTTGTAAATTTGCCCCAAGACGTTAGATTATCTGGGGAACATTTTCCAGAAAAAAAAATTATATTTTGTTTATACTAGTGTTAGACGGAAGATAAAAATAATCGAACAATAAAATTAATATACGTTATAAGAAACCAGGGTTGTAATATAGTTGAACATTAAACGACACTTACAGCTGAAATAAACAATAAACCACAAAGGTGATGCGTTGGACTAGAATTTGGGAGGGTATTGATTCAATTCCTCGCTGGGTAAGGTTCATGAGAGTTCCCAGGGTGGGGGTGTTGTGGTTGTGAGAATGTAACCCCTTGTCCTTTTCCGAAATGTTAGGAATATTTTTCGCCTTTATCAATCTACAGTATTCAATTCAAACATTAAAAATAATAATAATAACAAGATAATAACAATATTAATTTATTTTACTGTATTAACATTCAAAAGATAAGACATAATTGATATTCCTTCACAATGACAGTTCAAAGCCCCAACCATCAAGGTGATCCAGGTTCGATTCCTAACGGGGACGGTCCCCGGATTTTCGCACGTGGGAATCGATGCCGCTGGTCGGCGGGTTTTCTCGTGAATCTCTCGTTCCCCGCCCATTCATTTCAGCGCTGCTCCTTGCTTACATCTTGTCACCCACCACCAACGCTAAAGACCTCGATGTTAAGCGCTGACCAAAATCTCTTCACTCACTCAAAGCCCCAAATGAAAACAATTTGTGGGTGCAGCCATGTATTGCGCTGGCTCTCTTGGGGAGGTGTTGACGGAGAATGTGATGGTGTTGCAGGTATCCGCGACAACTACCGGGAGGCGACGTTCATCGGCCTGGCAGTAGGCTGCAGCATCCTCATCTGGGTGTGCTGGGCGCTAAGCGGGCTGGCGGTGGGCGAGAGGCACAGAGACGCCTGCCTGGCCTTCGGCCTGGTCGCCACGGCCGCCGTCGTCTTCCTCGTCATGTTCATGCCCAAGGGCCGGCAGCTCGCCGCCATGGGCAAGGACGGCGTCTACGTGGAGGACCGCGAGGAGCGCTTCAGTTCTCTCAGCCCGCCAGGTTCTGGCTACTCTCCCTCCTTCTTTCACTTCAAACCCGTCAAGTGTGCCGCCCCTGGCCCTCAGTTGCCGCTGCCACCGCCCCCGCACTGCAAGCCCTCCGCCGTAGCCTCGCTCGCTGGTCAGTATACGTCTCCGCGCCTCTCCCTCCTTTCTTTCAACCTACTAAACCGAACAAGTCAAATGAATACACTCCACTATACCCTTGATGTACAAAGTTCTTGGTGTCGTAATATTTGTTTAGGAATGTAAAAAAATGTGTTCAGGTAGAACCTGTTTTACTTATATGTTCTTTAGCAGTTTTTTTTTGCTAAATTTGCTTTACGCGTGAAATTCAATTTTTAGTTGTGAAAAATATGTATATGTATTACAATATTCTTTTCTCTCACTGTTTACAAATTGCTTTTAACATGTAACGCAAATTTAGCGAAAAAATTGATAAAGTACATATGGGTCTACATTAAATTGATTCTATGTGAATACACTTTTATTTTTAAAACTAATATTACGGCTTAAAACCTATAATTCCTTCATCAGAGATATAGTTGAATGTGGTACACTCCTCTGTTTCAAATTTTTTTGACATAATAATAATTATTATTATTTGTCTAAAGAAGAGAATATATCACAAGTCTGTTAGGTAGTTTTGTTTAAAATGGTTTTTACCTTTACAGATACATTTTTTTAAGAAAATAATTTATATGGTTTCGAGTAAAAAGTCAGTTAACAAAAACTTCGTAAAGAATATAATTTGCTGAAACCATAGTTATAGTTTTTAAAATAATGAGCTAACATGGTGAAAACTACTTTTAACAAAACTGCAAAACATATTAGTGATATATGCTCTCGTTTAGGCTTAAAAAGTTGTCACGAAAACAGTGGAAACAGGTGAACATTCCTTTAAGGGGATATTTAGTTTCCTAGATATATTCGATTTATGCTTGTCACCTCGTAACTAATTTTTTATCGTTAAACGTTCACATTCAGAGCCAATCATAACATACATCAGCACTTAATAGACGTTTGAATGTTAATGTGTTCTTAGTGCTGTCCAAAATGTCTGATGTTAGACTGAAAGTTAATAAATAATTACGATCTCACAGATCACAACAACAATGATGATATAGGTGGCTCGGGATAAAGTGAACACTGAAAAAAAAAAGCTCTGCTCAAGTTCTATTTTCAGCCAATTACTAGTATCTTTCCGCGCGTAACGACTAGCGTAGGGAAATGTCTAACTACTTATCTGGACACGTCACTTGATGTTTGCGCGTGTGAGATAAGTTGTGCAGCCGGTAGGTACCTATTACAGTTTGATAAAAAAATGTTTTATTAATTATATAAAACACAATTATGTCGATTTCGCCTGATTTGTTTCAGAATTGTTGTATCAAATAGGAAATTACACGGAACTATATTACGTAATTTTGATGCCGACCGTACAAGCAGTAAGGGTACTATAATTTATGTTGAATTATATGCAGTAACGGCTAGTGTTATTTTTCAAAATTTATAATTTTAGTGCTCACTTTACCCGTAGAGCCAATAAACAAATCTGACATTTAAATAACTGTCATGACATCATATAAAACATTGTGTAATTATTTCATGTTAAACTTATGTTACTAACAACTGCAATAAAATCGAAGATTTTGAGGAAACTGACGCCTTTACATCTAGGTACAGTATTTAGCGCTGGTGAGGTTTGACATAGGGTTTGTATGGAGCAGCGTCGGATTGAGAAGGGGCGGGGGAAATCTCCGAGAAAACTAGCAGTCCAACGGCATGATCCAGCATGATTCCCGCGTGCGGGAGTCCGGTTTGACTCCACCGGGAATCGCACACGGATAAACGATATTGTCCTTGTAAAATGATCTTCCCTGTTACAAACATTGTGTAGGGTTTCAACCATTCAGCTTTTATGTTTTTTGAAGCTGTTCTCTTTATTATGCACTTTTACATTGTATGTGTATTTGTATTCATCTGATTTTGCTACTTTTGAATAATTACATGGTGTTTAAAAATTACAGCAAGTTTTGATAATACTGTATTTATGGATGTGTCTGTATTTCCCATGGCAATTGAGGATTTACTGTAAATAGTATTTTTTTAATAACGATACGTAAAACAATGCTCCACTTTCGGTTACAATATAAAACATCAAAGGAATTATGTATATACAGGATGATTTTGCTCAATGGGGACAAACTACAGATTATGGTCCTTGATAATAGGTATAGGGACAAAAATGTAATGCGTCCATGCTAGAGGGTATTTATTTATTAATTCATCATGCCTGTACAATATAATGCATTGTAAAACATGCTGTAGCGAGACCCCTCATCATACAAAGTGTTCCAGTGGCTCTCGCCGACTTCTAAGCCAGCGCGTAAATGACGCAGTTGCAACGGAGACACACGTTTAGATGTGCAATCCTGCAACCGAATGGCGTCACAAGCAGCACGCGTGCGTCGTTTCAGTGTCTGCACTTCCGGTTGGGCTCTGCATACATAACGCCTTCATGTGTCCTCGCACGTGGCTACTTTGCAGTGTGTGTTCTTATGTGTGCTTCCAATCATTGGTACCTACACTGTCAAAGATATTTTATCTCTTCCTTTAAGATGATGTACGTATCCCCCTTGGAACACATTTCCAGCCATTTATATATATATGCATATACATACACACACTCACTCATAACTTTCATTAAATGTGAAATCTCAGAATTTAAAATACTAATTATTTAATTACTCAACATGAAGGTTAAAATAAATTTCTCTGGATGGAATATTCTTCAAGCAATTTCAATATTTAAAACTGATTAATTGAGAAGTGACTAGTTTTAAACTACATGACTGCAATCCTGGTTCACAGTCCCCTTTCACGAAGCAGTTTATCCTTCATTGCCTCATTAATCACTGTGGCTGTACAGAAGCGATTTATACACTAAATTATCTGTTAGTACTAAAGATGTAGCCTATCCCTCGCAGTTATTACAGTTCTCGAAAGTTCTCGAAATGTTGTATAAACAACTTTTATCGCGGCAAAGTATTTATGTATACTGAAAAATTTTCAGTAAATCGAGTGGTTGTACATAAGTGACATGTTACGATGGACAACACAGCAGTTTCCATGGTATCAGCTGTAAACAAGACTGCCAACACAACACTTAACGCGAAATACATGGGCGGAATATTTATAATTGTGCGAAATGTCCTGATGTAGTGCTGGGAATGGGAGGAGAAAAATACAGGGGAAGGAGTAGGTAGAGTGGCAGGGGTTAAGTTATGCTCACTAATCTGCAGACTTATTACTACAAATCGTGTGTTGCTCCTGCTTCGTGCAGGGCATATTTCACGCTGTTCAATGCTCATGAATATTGCCTGAGTATTATGCAACCATGCTGCACCTCTGCACTGCAAGCAGTTTCGTGACATCCCGCAGGTACCACTTGGAAATTTCATTTAAGCAGTTAAGAAAAAATACCCTGTAATTTACTAGCGCATTTACCATCATTTTTGTGGTAAGCCTATTTATTTAAGGATTTCGTGATTTTTTTAAATTTTTATATATACCTTGTTACATTGTTATGTTTGTGTATTGAAACAACTGTAATTTCCCATATAATATGTAAGCCTATACAGGCTGTTTCTGAAATACTTTTACAAACTTCGGGGTTAGGTTTCTTACACCAAGACAAGAAAACAAAGTTCATGTAAACATGTATCCATATGTCCGAAAATCGTTAGTTTTTTAGTTATTAATTAATGTTTAGCTCAATGTGTAGCAAAATAATTAGTATAGTAAACAGTCATTGAATAATGTTATTGATAATTTATATCCTCTTAGCATTGGTGAAAGTATCGTGTGAGGAAAAAGCGTATTCTGAGTGTAGTGTCGTTATGGCACGACGGTCGCTCGGGCAAGTTCGGGATTTACGATCACCTTCCCAGTACTGCAACAAAACATAAAAACCACTGTTTTTATACGACTTAAGTTTTGGGGTGAAGTTACATTTTTCGAAGGAAATATGTGCTGTGTTAAAAAAAGAGATGTATAATAGAAATACTTGTTCACAATGTGCTGATTGGCATACTATTTAGTAAACTTCTGCATGCTACAGTGTCAGCTAATTAATCGTTATGATTGTGGGAACACTGCATCGATATAGCTATTCAACGGTGATGGAGGACAATGAAGTTACTGTTATAACACGTTAATTAGTGTTTGTGGAAAATTTAATGGATTTGGAAAAGGCAGCTTACTAAATACAATTAATGTTACTTGTGGTGACGATATTACAATCACAGAGAAATAAAATATCTGAAATAAATAAAAGTATAATTATTTGGTAGGCCTATATGATATTAGGTGAAGTGTAGCTGAGTGGTTAGGGTGCGTTGAGTAAGAGAGGTGGAGTTCAATTTTTCTGAGTTCAAATCTTCGACGATGCCCTTATTTTTAATTTCTCGTCTTTGTTTTATATGTTTGTACATGTCCTACACTTTTGAGACAAATCATGTGTTTCTATTATTTAAATAACTATGACTGCAGTGATAGTGGGTATTTTTCAGTTTCACTGCTGCCTGTGAACTGAATTTTTTTTTGTTTCGTAACTTTTTAAAGAACTGTTACTATAAAGTACAGTAAAGTTACATTTTAATGTAGAAATAAATAAGAAAATAAATGTGCAGTAGTACAATGAAAATAAACACTATATTATTTGTGAAGTAGTGAAGATTTGAACTCGGAAAAATAATTTGCATTTCTCATCAATACGAACTGCGCGCGCTACTACAGAGCTATACAGGTGGTGACTCACCTACTTCATACATATTTACTACCGAAATATCATATCTCTCTTTGCTTATAGAAGTTACTGTTAGATATATCATGTGTTTTTTACGTTACAACAAACATTTGGAACGTATTTCATATTTATACCGTACAGAATTAGCACGGAGACAACAATGCCATTGTACGTTTTCTCTGCGGTCTGCTTGCCGACTGATTTACGTTTCTTTTTATGCACGTACTATTTGGTTATGAAAATATTAAAAAACGCATGCATGAACACCCGTCTTCAAAATATGTTCACGTATCCTCACATTTGACGCTGTATCGACTGTATTTGCTTGTCTCGACAGCACTACAGCTGTCGTTACAAAACGAGAGACGATAACGACAGAATGCATCGAATGTGACTTCACCCACAAACTTAGAAAACGGAACTGTCGAGACCAAACGAGAATCTATAAGTAGCGACATATTTTATCGTTACGACAAACTTAGAATAAGCTCCCTTGTCGCAAAACGTGACTTTTAAAAAAGAACGAATTACTTTAAGATGGTGTGTCCAATGTATAATTAAACGTGCTGGCGTTCAAGTTCCACTCAAATTTGAACCAGGCATTCACAAAAACTTCCTTCAACTTGCAGAAGTCTATTTTACATGCAGGATGACACGAATTTGGTTTTACAAAAGTTGTATGATTTCCTTTGCCAAAAAAAATGTTAAAATACTTACTGTTAGGAAATATTTTGCTGTCTTAGACCAATTTTTACAGTAGTTACTTTTCAATTGACAGATATGTTTTATTTAATCTGAGAAATATATTTCTGAACAAATAATTCTTGAGATATACTATTAAAAATAATGTTTGCTTTAATAAAAGCTTTCTGTTTAGATAATTAAGGACATGGTTTTTGTTACATATATTTCTAAAATGTAACGAATATTATTATTGTTATTATTATTAATATGAAGAGGCATATTTATGACTTATCAATATTTTTGTGCTCTCATATTGGTGTAATGCATATACCTGTAAATAAAATTGTACTAGAGAATTAAAAATATAACGTCAACGTAGAATACCATCATTTTACTACACGCATAGATCAAGGTTATTGCTGGAAAGAGTGCACTGTAATATACAACACTAATTGTAAGGTTTTTTTTTTCAAGTATGTATTTGTGTGTGCAGTGCTTTTTATGCCGGTGGATTGTATTATAATGATCTATTATTGCCTTATTCACATTGTACATAATGTACAGCTTGAGTGGTTTGTGGGTAGCTTTCAAGGGAGTTGTGAAGGACAACGGTAGCCTTGGACGGCAAACTCTCCCTCGAAATCTACTCTTGGGAATTACAGCATGAAGCATATCACAGCTGCAGTACACTTATTGGATAGATTGCGTTCACCCGAAGTCAACAGTTCAGATGTTGTGAATAGTAGCTTTACTACAAGGATACACAGCTTTGCTACGCCAACTAGTTAGCCGCAGTTCTGTTCTTACGTTCCGTTATGCCTACAAGCACACGTGTAATTCATATTCATATGTCAATTCGTCATTCAGATTTAAATTAATAATCAATTTCCGGGGTGAAGCTTATCGTTTATGGAGCCAGTGTCACTTAGGTATGTCATCTTTTATTTATGTCTTCGTCTGATACGGTGTTTTTCGATCAATAGCAGCATATTTTAAGACACTGTCGGTTGTCTTAACACTGACAAACAAAAATTACATAAAAAATAACGTTTGATGGTGAATAATAAATTTGATATGGCCACAATGAAATATAACTGATACCAGCTTCACAAACACAAGAAATGAATGTACGACGAATAACTCTATCAAACAAGCCACATAAAAATAAGTACAAACTTCAATGCCCTGTCTTTCTTTAAAACTTATAAGAAGCATGAAAGGTGGAGAGCTTGTGTATTTGTACGCAAAGTTAAAATCGGGATCTTTACCTTATTCACCGATTTCGCCAGCAATAACAAAACCTCACAATTTAGTTTTTTTCTTTATTTGTTTATTTTTGTCAGTACTAGGCTTAATGTTGAAGAATTGTGGTAATGTATAAACTTATATAACAAAATAATGTCATAATAAGATGTTTGGAGCATGTTTTATAGTTCACAAATCTGATATATCTGACAGCGCAACGCTGGCTCCAGTAAACTTAAATACGAACCTGGAAATCATAATAACCTGTATATTTGAACACTTCACCTCCGCAGCAGCTACTGTTGATTCGGGTGGACGCATTTTGTAGTCAAGACTTCACAACAAAAGGGAGTATAAAAAGTCTGGTACAAAGTTTTCCTTAGCAGGTGTTTTAGAATAAAAGGGACTCTCGTGAATGTAGCTTTCAAGATGCTCCCGGGAAGTTTGTTGACTTCTGTGGACAAGTACAGTCGCTGCGGTGCAAGTAGAACTTTGTGACAGACTTCATTGTGTGGATCTTGAAGGCACTGGCTATGATGTTTTGCACTTTAGCACTGTCTATCCTCTGCTGCCAGCGTCACTTAAAAGTAAGATTTTCGTTTGAAGTTTGCAAGAGTTTAAGATGATCAGTAAATCGCTACATATCGATGTTTTATGGTCGAAAGAATAATTAAATGTTTTTTTTCTGATTTATGATTGTACCTTATTTCAGAAGTAATGCTTCAGTCTAAGGAATTGACTATGTTATGAGTTTTCTTTTTTGTTGTTGCATGTGCTTCGCATTACGTTCTTCCGTGATAATCAACACTCCATTTGAAGACGAGGAATCTGTAACACATTAGTGAAAACACATTCTACTGAAGTTGCAATCGCTGCTTGTAATATGTGTTTGTAATAATACTACAGTATAAAACGTCGCATGCTTTTGTTGTAATAATATTTTTTATATCTGCATACATACACACATATGCAGACGAATTTTCGGGCACGAAATATCCTGAGTGTTCTTTTCCTACTTCAGTCCTCTCTGAATGAATTCTTGGGTCGGAGAGTAGTACTTAATATAAACTACCGATATTTCCGCGGTACTCTAATTAAATAAAGCTTTCTTGGGGATGTATTTTTTATCTGAATACACATGTACTGGAGCATATCATTATAAGGACTGACTTGTTTTTACTATCGTTACATTTTAGTATGGTTGAATAACATTCATTAACGAGGAAACCGTAAACAATCTAAGGTTAACAGTTGCCGTACAAATGTGTAGATGTGTATATTTGTTTTGGTATCCTCTCTTGAAATTAGAGAGATAACATCAAACGTACGACTTCATGTTTGATCCAAGGGATTAAGTCAACATTTACTTCCTCATATCTGATACGAACACTGTAAAGCGTCTTGAAATAGATGTGAACGGGTCACCTCATGGTAAACACTATTTTGTTGTTAGTTATTTGGTATCAACAAGAAATAAACTAAGTCACGTACCAGTTATTGGGTTCATAGGGTCTTGTATAAGTGTTAATCATCAGCAGCTAGTGTGTACCCCTTATAAATTACCACCTCTTCATTTGTTTTTCAATGTACAAATATCAGTTCCGTGATAAAATACACTGTACTCATATATTTTGTAACAGTTGTAGTGCATAGGTTTATAATTTGATTGTTTTCGTACGACATTTTCTGGCAAATATGTTTTGAAACTTCACGTACTTCGCTATACTGGCAGTTCTTATGTAATAAAACTGGATCCACTGGGGCCTGTGTGTCCTTCTCAGGTAAGGACGTAAGTTTCTTATACTTGCAACAAGGTAGTGTTGTTATAAGCACAGAATACTGTTCTTTAACTGTGAGTAAACACTGCACTACGTGTAATGTAGTGAATTAATATACACAAAAAAATACAACTTTGAAGACAGCACTTGGCTACTGATTACAGTATGGTGAGTGTTTATCATTAGAAAAAGTTATTTATGAATAAATTATTACACATAAAACATCGTTACGCAGTTGGTTTAAAGGCATGTTATAAAATATCATTACTTAAAAAGAGTTTTACCAGTGTTATTGAAATCAAAATGGAATCCCTAAATCGGGGACGTATGAAAAGAATTGTTATATCACATAGACACAACCTCACATGTAAACCAGTGTTTTACTCTCTGTTAATAAAGGGCCACTCATTGCGTCTAATTAGTTAGTGGCAGTTGTTTAGAATATCTTCCAAGAATATGAATTTTAAATATATGTATTAAAATTATAAACCCAACATTACTTCCTTCGATAGAGGTAACTCGGTAGTTCCAATATTATCATGTATAATATTTGAGCAAATCATGAACAACTTGATGCGAAGTTTACAGACAAATGTCTTTATCACTAATTGACTATCTTCAAAAATTTAATCAAGGATGCTACAAAGAAAAATATTCATATTAACTGAAAGACATTAATTGAAATGTTATTTCACGCAAACCAATATTTTTTATATTTGTTAAAATTAACCCACACTGGTCATTTACTTCCTTTATTTATCATGATGATGATAATTGATAAATACATAAACAGTGAACACCAACATGGTTGTACAAGACAGACACAGAAAGTGACTATAAAGGAACAACAACAACAGACAATCGTAAACCATAAAAACAGTAGTCCCAACCTATCAAAACAAAACTTTATAGCAAC
>PNEQ01051761.1:0-11344 GCA_003012365.1 Medauroidea extradentata
TGTTGGAAGTGTGATCAAACATATTATCTTTGTATTGTTATAACCAGTTAACTATGACTGTGTTTGCCATGTTTAGTATAATTAGTCTATGGTTTTCTTCAAACTGTTTTTATTCTTGGTGTACAACACAACATGGCGTATTGTATAAAGATGTGTTATTTATGTGAACTTGTGTAATTATTTACAAAAACTCCATCAGTAAATACGTTGCCTTTATTATAGCTGGTTTATTAGAACTGACGAAGTTAGACCTAACCTCGTCCATTTACTGTATACTAAATTGTTCTTTTAAATGATATAGTCGTAGACTTGTCTATACATTTGTAAGCATTAAAATACAAACTTAGCATGTGAGTCTTATTAAAAATAGTTTTCCGTTTTATGTTTATTTTTAAAAAGTAGACATATATCCTACAAAAAAATTTTCGAAGGTATGTTTGCAGAACGTTTCGTAAATATCTAGTAACGAGATAATTACATGCTGATACTAGCTTTTTTTTATATATAAAGAATTAGTCTACTAGCAATAAGGATAGTATTAATATATGTTGTAACAACAGCATGAACTTATTTTCAAACATTATGTAACCTATAAGCATTCTGAAGGGACAGTTTTCGTGCGCACAAATTTTAAACAAATGTGTACTTTTCCAAACAGATTTTATTCCATTTTTTTCTCTTATAAATTGTTTTTTCGGCGTAACAAGATCGTTTACTGCTACACTCTCTCCATGCTGTTTATTCCAGGTCGCTTCTAATGTGCACATCAATAAATAGGGGATATACCTATTAAACAATTTATTACATGTTTTGTATTAAATAGTTCGTCGTGTTTAACATTGTTTATACATACATTAATTTAAGCCTGCATTTATCCACACGGGCCCTTAAAAATGAAAATAAACTCGCGTTTCCATTGCCACGGATACGGAAAATACGTTTTTATCCACATTCCGGCCATCTGCACGGCGCGATGGTGCTGCTCCAAGCGTTGCTTTGTATTTCCCATATGAAGAAAATGTGTTTTCTAATGGGAGAGTTTGGTGCAGGGAAAATTTCTGCCGCTAGTTTCGCTGCAATCGCATGTGGACCAGAAAAATACGAAACTGTTGTAAATTAATTTTAAATAGGCTCAGAAAATACAGAAGCCGTTTAACTTAATTTTAAAGTGATAATAAACCAATTTCGCATTTTGGATTATCAACTTAACGTGGCCAATACGGGTATGAGGAGGCGGCGGCGTTTCGGAACATCCTAGCTGGGTTAGACACGTGGTTGAAATTAAAGTAATGATTGCTGTGATAGGGCGCCAGTCCGTCGTTGATGTTAAAACTAGTCTGGGCCACAGTCGAAGAAGAACAGGTCTGGACACTCGTCTGGATATTTGACCTCCTTGTTGTTTGGCTGTAGTTCACCAAGTTACCGAGAATATTATGTTTTATTGGCGCTGATGTTACGGCGGTCGGTCTAAACTCCGCCCACTTCCTTTCCGCTAAGATAAACAATGTATCAAAACGTATTTTTTTATCAATTTATGAAATACTTTCTTCGCTCACAATTTTAAGAAAAGGCTCCAGCTATCTTTATTTACTTTATAAATTTAAAAATGGAAAAAAGTGGAAGACGTTTGAGTTCGACCGCCCGGAAAACAGCGCTAAAAAGTACGGCATTCTCGGTAACTTGACGAACTACAGCCAAACAACAAGGCGGTCAAGCAAAATACATTGTTAGATAGGCGAGTGTCCAGACCTGTTCTTTCTACGACCGTGGTCTGGGCGGACACATGACTCTGTACTCTCAGGGTTTGGTCGATAACCACGTGGCTGCCTCCTCACACAAAGGCCGATGCGATACCTACATGTGTGTTATGCTGGGGAGGGTGTTGAGGCCCTCTCCACGCCTCGTAGCACAAACGAGTAATCACTGAATTACAGAGATAGAAATTAGGAAAGACTTATCAACTACAAATGCTATATATGATATAACAACTAGTATATTACACTCTTTAAATAACAAAGAAAATACATTTTTGATGAAGATATCATGATTTACACAATCAATGTTTCTATAATATGTAATAAACGTTTTTAGTTTATGGTTTCCAAATTGTTTAGAGCAACTTAGTTTGTTATTCATTACTATTAAGGTATGTTTTTCAAGAGCTGACACAGTCGTAAAGACTTGTACAGCAAATATTAGAATGCTTGAACAAAATTCTTAGGGAAATTTTTTGCCCCGATAGGGGTTAAGCATTTACGATTACATAAATGTGTTATTGCTCTCTTTAGTAAACACAAGTGGTTTATTTGTGCAACGATCTTAGGGGGGAGGGGGCGAGTGTCAGAAGTAGATTCAACTGTGAGCTTTGCGTTCTAAGAGGAGAGTGCCTAAATTAATAGATCTACACACTCTTTAAACCAATAAGGGGTGGTTGGATTTGCAAGAACAAAATTGAGCTATTTCGGGAGTTTCCAGACAAAATTTTTGAAAATACTGTTTTAAGAAATTGTTTTTTTTTTACGATAATTTATGCTGTAGAATTGAAAACTTTGGTACTAATATGAAAAAAGTAAATTAAATATTTGAGATTATGCTTTGACATGTCTTATGATTGTGTTAGTTCTTAACAAACATACTATAATTGTCATAAATTACAAACCAAATTGCACAAAACATTTTGGAATCCATAAACCAGAAACTTTTTTTTATAGATGATAGAAAAATTCCATTCTGTGATGTTGTTCTTAAAAATCACATTGGAGAATATAATCAAGCAGTCATCACAAAGTTTGGCGTGACCTGGTAAATTTGGCAATAAATTTGGTTCAGCTGATCGACGAATTTTCTCGGGGATCTCCCGGTTTCCCACCCCTTCATTTCAGCTCTGCGGTATACTCACATCATCACGTCACCCATCACTAGCGCTGAAGACCTAGCTGTTATGTGCTGACCAAATTCTCTTCACGCCGCTGCTTCATGTTATGGGAGCAAACAGACAACGAAAACCTGCAGACTTATTGAAACGAAACAATTTAAAATTAAATTAGATTTCAGGAGCTCAAATTTATGTAAACACGAATTTTTTTTTGGTAATTAAAAAATAAAATTCTGAAAATCTAGTAAAAATCTTTTATTTTATATTTTCATATAAAAATTTGTTGTTTTATAACTGTAAGTGTACATTCCGCGACATGTATTTAATTCCAGTGTTAATTATTTCACTACAAGTATTCATTAGGTTTTCGCTGAGATAGGCTATGTTCCTGTAACGTGGAAATTTTGAATTTGACATGCAGTTATGGGAAACTGTGCAATGTAAAATATTGTCCTTGAGAGGATAATGTAGTCACTAGTAACACACAAGACAAAAATGGGCAAGTTATTTTCTCTCTTGTCACACATACTGATATGCTTAACTAGTCAGTAATCAACCTTAGAACATAACGTGCAAACACTTCGTAGTTTAGAACTTGAAATCATCATTCACTGCATACTAGTGAACATAGACACCGACTTCTAGTTTTCTCGGGGGGGGGGGGGGGGAGTGGCAAGGGGCAAGACTTATATTGTGTGACACTTTTAGTCAAATGCTGTTGCTCTATCTCTCCTTCGCTGTCGTGTGTGCTTGTGGTATGCACAAATGGACTATTATTCAACCACTAGCATCATTTAAGTTTTAATTTTAAGGTACAAATTTGAAATAAAACAATATTGTTTACAGTGTGACGCTTTTAAAATATAAAAACCATACCCGTAATAAAATCTGAACATTCTCATTCAGACACGATAAACATTACACTAATTGTGGGTCAGTGGGCGTATTGTGTAGAAAGAGCGAGTAACAATTATGTACAACATAGGTACACACAATTACTGACATTCTTGATTGCATACACTTCAAATCTGACTTCGATATTTAAAGTTTGGATCTCATCATATGTAGGCTGATGCACTAGCATATTAAACGCATGTAAATCATTACTGCATGATATACATTTTTTTGTACGTACACAATATTTTATTATGTCTAATATAGAAATACAAATTACAAAAGCCTTAATTGAAAAATTATTCATTGAATTCACGTCATATGACTTTTACAAAACCAATAATTATTTGTAACGGAATTCTAATTCAATCGTAAATAATATGACATAATTTAACTTAGACCTATGTGTCAAGCAAAATAGTGGGCGATGTAATGTGACATACAATGACTATGTGAAGTGTCATTTGTGAACACATAGAAAATAGTCTTGTTATTTTGAAATTGCATCATTACACAACCACACATATAAATAACATGAAAAGTTTAGTTTTTACTATTTGAGAGTCAGTAGAGTCGTCATTTGCACGAAAATGTGTTTTGCCTAATCTGATTCCTCAAAATGAAAGATGTTGCGATTTCATTCAAATCCCAACAATTGGCAGTGCTTGAATGGGCATTCAGAAGGGCTATGTCATAAGGTGTTACGGTACCACAGAACATGGATGGTAGCCCTGGGCTACGTGGTTCAGTCTCGCCTCTGTCATTGTAGATCTTAAGTATAGCTTCTTAATCTACGTAGCATGGAAAATGATCGTTCGCTATCACAAGTAGTAATTGGAATAATCATAACGATTCGTACAAGCTTGTGATGTTCATCAAGATAGTCTTTCATGTGCCGCAAACTTTCAGATTTTAAGACGTCAACTACCCCTTTGAAGTTCGTAGACAAATTAATTTTTTTTGTCATTTAAGAACATCATGGAACATATCACGATGCATTTCTAGTCGTTTGCTGCTGAAGTTATCTCCATAAAATGTTATAACTTCATCTACTGGAAAAGAAGGGATTAAAAGAAAATGTTCTACGGAGGTTAGCAGTTCCCTTGCTTCAACATCAAATCTGGTTTTGAGATCTGATAGTACATTATCATTATTTTTAAATATTTCTTTTCGGGAGTTACAACACTATAACATCACCGTTTTACGACCGATGTTAGTAAATAATTATTCACCAGTATTAAAAACGCACTTTAAATGCATATTGGGAATTTATTACAAGACTAAAGTGGTAAAATTACTATCACTGAGTACTATGAAACAACAAGTAACACCCTTGAATGCTCGTCATGCAATGGCGCTGGAAGTAACAGTCAGTCGCAACCCTAGCTAACTTCCAAAATTAGTTGGTTTTTCTGCTTTTCAGAAAGAATACTATAAAACGTAAAACATAATCGAGCTCAAGATTGGGATTTTATTGTAAAGTAAACGTCGTTTTGGATGGAGACTTGTTACTTTGATTGCACGTATCCCAACATAATTAATTCAGTCTGCTCTTATTGATCTTCCGTACCCAACTCCTGAGAAATAAAGATAATCCAAATATAAATGTACGATAAGTACCTAAGTTGTGTGAGGACCGGATATTGTAAGATGACGTCTACGTTCAAAAAGTTCTGATTCTTACCTCCCTTAACTCCAACTGTTCGTTGTTTGAAGGTCTCCTCAGTAATGAACATAAAGTTTAAAGTTATTTCTTACTCCTTTTCCATTTATTATCTGGAAGTCGATGGCCTCAGCGAAGACACCTGTCAGGAGAGGGCGATACTGCGCCAGCCCTTAAGGGCGTTCTCGTGGAAAAAAAATACAAAATTTTTAATTTGTAAGATATAGTGTTATTTTTATAGACGTTACTTGTGACTATTTTTCCCACTAGTAAATTTTTTTTTTTAGATTTAGTAGTCTTCCCACAGCGACATCTCAAAATCAGAATTTGCAAGTTAAGGGAACATGCAATTAACAAAATCCAACTGACTTATTCGAAGGAAGTAATTTACACTGGAATTAGATATTAAGGGCCATATGAAAAAGGATTTAATAAAACACAACAAAACACCTTTGTATTAAAAAAATGGAAAATAATGAAAATTTTCTTATCTTACGGCAATTTTTAAAATGTAAAAAGGGGTTTTGTTATGTAATTTTAAAACTTTAGCATATGTTCCATAATATGTAATTTCAGTGTAAATTATTTCGTCCAAGTGAGTCAGTTGGTTTTCGCTATTCGTATATTCCCGAAACTTGCAATTTTTGACTTTGAGATGTCGCTATGTGAAGACTATGAAAGAAAAAAAATTATCACACGTGGAAAAAATAGTCACAAGTTAAGTCTATGAAACGAACACTATGACGTACTAATATAAAATAATGCATTTTGTCCACATGAATGCCCTTAAACCAAGGATATATAATTCAATTTCGTCTCCCCAGCCAAGAATTCGAACTCGGAACTCTTTACCCGTCAGCCAGAAGCACTAACCACGTAGCTAAGCGGCCGAACAAAATTTATATTGGCTCTTCTAAATAAAACAGTGTGTATGTCATGACGGACAGTGTTGTTCTCTTCTAATTGCCAAGAATATACACGAGGCAGCAACATTATATAATTTGCTAGGGATCAATTTTGCAAAAATGTCTTGGCATGGTTACCCACCTCTCATTTAGCCCTATTTGTAATACTGAATTTTAATGTATTTTGTTATCACATCCTGTCTTATTATGCCACTTGCCCGTATCTTTCATGGTTTCTTTACTATTGTCTCGTTTCGCAAAACTATTTTACGGTACTGTATTCTTTGTCCAGTTATGTGTTTTAGATTATATAATTAAAGAAACTTTGCAGGACAGTAAATTGCTTATTATGTATTTTACTGAAACTCTTCGCTTTGCAGAACGCGTAGTTTAAAATTTTTATAAGCGTTACTTGAGGTATCTGTCATTTGAGTGCCTCGTATCGTATAGTGCTAACAGTATTTCAAAATAATTCTTGTATTGGGCTTTACGCAGCGGCGGCTCGTAGGTTGTTGCCAGGGAGGGTACAAGTTGCAGAGAACTGTATATATAGTTGTGCGCTAGTTGACACTACAGCCACTGACACGCTGGTATGTAGGTGTCGCTTATTACTGACTGGTCACATCACAATAAGTAGCCAGTAGATATTTTCTGGTCATTGGTATACGGCGGTGCGTTCATATGAATGTACAGTTCTCGGAAACTTGTGTCCTCCCTGTCGATAACCCTTGAGCCGCCACTGGCTTCACGACTCGTCAACAGCAAGGCCATTAGAGATGGTTACCCACGACTATACACAAGGACAGGAACTGGGAGAGGAGTCGGCCATGGCCTATGTCAAGAAACTATGCCAGCATCCTGCTAGAGCGACCTTAAAGTAGTGAGATGAATTTTCTCATCGTCACTTTTCAAACTATAGAGCTGTGCAGGTCATATTGGAATTTTAAATTGTATTTATTGCCACTGTAGTTTTTCATTACACATTCCATGAAATTACGTAATTTTTTCCAAGCGTATCATTAGTAATTATGTATGGTTTTCTGATAGATAGGCTGTTGATAATTTACATCTCACTAGTTTGTACAACTTCTCATTTCTCTGAATCGTAAATTCTGTTGTTAACAAGGCATCTCTTGTAAGTATATATGTGGATTAATCAGTTATATTTAGCTTTCATCTAACCATTTTTTTTTCAGATTATGCTACTGATGAAAGTTTTGCGTAAAGTACTCTTAACTGTCGTCTTAATTATTACCAGAGTTAAAAGCAGGCGGAATATTCACATATGATCAAATTTATTGGAATCTATGATGTGTTCATAATAAAAATATTTACCTCAAGTTAAATGCTACATTACAGATAAACTGCATTTGGCATTGCTTGGACGTATGTCCATGACAGGCTTTTGACGTAGGTAGTGTAGCAAAGGAAATCATTAAACTCGAAAAGGCAGCAACTAAACTTGCTGATCTAAAGTTAGGACATAGGAAAAAAGCAACATTTCTCGTATACAGACTCTTTTGATTACCTTTAATAAATAATACACAATAGCTTGTATGTTTATTTTTATTATAAGGAGACAACCACAATGTAAAAACTGTAAAAAGAGACGTTAGAACGTTGACGTAATACGCATGTACAATTCGGAATATTTCTTGTAACGCGACGAGCGTAGTTGCTTGACTGTAACGTGGGGTGGACGAGAGATGTCTATTTACGAAGACAGACGCACTGTGCACGCTGCTGAAGACAGACGCCTGGAGGCAGCTACACACACGTGCGGCAGGATGCTCGTGGGCGGTCGAGCATCCTCAAGTCGTATCTTCCAGCGCCGCCCCTCATCTTGGGTCCTGCGGCGGCGGCCAGGGCTCGAGTTGCCGCCCGCGTTCTTCGCCGCAGGTCCGGCACGGAGGCGGCCACGGCGCGGCGGCGGCGGGCGGGTCCACCAACCAGCACCGGGGGAGGGTCTGGCCTTCGTTTCTCCCTTGGTGGAAGAGGAGTCCGAGCCGGGGGAGGCTGCGGGACGCAGGTGACGTCTTCCTCGCTCTCCTCGAGAACGGCGGCGACCTCTTTCAGCATGTAGGCGGCACGGAAGCAGGCGGCGAGGGGTAGCCACAAGCCGAGAGACGACCCCGCCATCACCTCGGCGACGTCGACGGCGACGGACAACGTCCAGTACGTGCTCCAGTGGACGACGCCGCCGGTGTCGTACGAGAAGAGCGCCTTTCCGATGGCGAACACGGCGTACGCGTCGCACAGCATCATGCACTCGGTGAGCATTATCTTACACTCCGGGAATTTCTTCACATTACGCTGGCACGAGGCAATTTTTAAAACGAGACCGAGATCAAATACGGACGGTGACGAACAGGACTACGAAAAAAGAAAAAAAAAACAAATGAAAATTTTGTGTAACTGTTTAGAAGCCTGGAGAAAGTGCATTCCTTGCAGCGCGATATTGTTTTTCACTACTTCTCTATGCAGTTAATGTTTTCGTGTATATATTCTGCGTCAAAATCGGTAACTCATTTCTCGAAGCATGGGGGAAATAACGCTTCATGTTTCAGTAGCGCCTTCAGCCGCTTGGAATGATCGGCCAGATTCCAATCAACGCGAAATTTCGTTGATGAACTTTTGCTATCAAATTAAAATATAATATAGTAAATTAATACTTATTTACAATTTTGCACAGTGGTCATCATTCCAAGCTAGTAAACCATACCGCGTTAATAATTTCTAGAGTTGCTGATATTGTTGTAGTAACATAGCCCACATAGCATTTATTAATGACAGGAAATTAAACAATTTTAGACAAGTGAGAAAAGGTCAGTAAAAAGACGTCTGCTTGGCTGCGATCTGTCAGCTGTTCGATTATGCGTTGTAACTATTCTTGAACAACACATATTAACTGATAGTAACAACGGTGTCATTAAAATAATAATTGCGGATTACATTAAACTTTTGTTCAATACAGCTATATCACTCAGTACATTTTTACCGTTTCCACTATGAACAATATTGTCAGTTGATGGGAGGCGAGAGGTTCGACCATTCGGCCACGGCAGCCTCCACAGACATGGTGATTGAGTTGGTAATGTGTAATTTGGTCGCAATCTGTCAGGTAAATTAAGAATATAAAAAAATATGCCCGACTGATAGAGGCATAATTATTTAATGGGTTAAAATGAAAGTGAAATAAGTCACTAGTTTGAATACATTGTGGTTATTGTATATTGGCTTTATTTGTATGCCTCATGTTTCAATATAAAGTGAATTTAGTCATGCCTTCGTTAACATATTGGAAAATCGTTTCATGAGTTCCTACAAAAAACACTTTATTCTGAAAAAATAAGCAGTCATGACTTTCTTCTCTTTCATTCTAACCCCCACATATGCTATCAGCTCAATCGCCATATTTGTACTGTAGTGTAAGGATAATATAATTTGCAGTATAGTCGCAAATTTCACCTTTTTTCTTTCAGAATTTCAAGAAAGCGAAGTGTAAGCAATAACATAAATGTAAAAAAGCTAAGAGATTTGAGACTGTTATTGTATAGACTCTAAATTGTCCACAAGAACATACATTTCCAAGCATGTTATGATTAAAGAATTTATGTGCCAACAAAGTCCCTGTTTCTACATATTTCTGCTTCCAAAGTATACATTTTTTTGCAATAATTGCGTTTCACAAACTATTTATAGTACACTGACAAATACAAGGCTGCCTACCAGCTTGTGTACAGTTGACAGCAATATTTGTAACACTGTAAATAAATTGTACTAAACCAGAAAAATTAAAAATTTTTTTTTTATGATTACAAATGTTTTACTTTCCAGACATTACTAAACGTTGTTGTGTTTTAATAAAATACGAACCGTTTCCATTACTTGTTTAACTCACCAAGTGCCAAGGAACTATCTCCACAAGCACAAATATAAATTATACTCTATATTTATCACAATAAAATTAAGGCAAATTAATTACTAACTACAACATTACAAAAAAACTTATAAATGTCTAAAATAATCTAAAATCCTGGTATTTAATATGTGAAGAAACTATCTGCGAAATAAGTACAAATATGCTATCTGTTCTCAAAAATTCAAAGAAGGCACATTCAAAACTATATTACAATAACTTTTGCACACATAAACAGTCCATGTGTTTTTATTTTATACGCAAATAACTATCTGCGTAACACAAGTACAAATATACATACAGAGCTTGATTTTTTTTTACATCAAAATGAAAAACAAATTCAAGCAATACAAATTATATGAATTAGAATCGGTTAATAAAGCTTACCTGTTGAATGATATTGGTGTCCCTTTGACTGCTTTTCATTTCAGCCGTAGACAACACATTTCTGGACCATTTTTACAACACGCTGCAGCAAATTCAAATGGCATCCAGGTTAAAACAGGCCACAATCAGCTGTTTGGGGAGCGAAGTTGTTTTTGCCTCAATATTTTTGCGGCATGCTGAGTCTACCTATATGTCTATGCACATATTATATATATATATATATATATATATATATATATATATATATATATATATATATATATATATAAACTGTTTAGTAGAATAATGAAAAGATTGTGTCTTCCATAAGTCTAACGCCTTGTTTATCTATGAGACTAGTATTGTTTTGCGAATTAAAGCTTTACAAACGAAGATCTGTTTCATTCCAAAATTCCCCTTCAAACAGCATGTTTTAAAGCAATTACAACTGAGAAAAACACAGCATCTCACACAACAGACACGTGGTAACGGACAAATATAATAAAGTAGAATCGAAATGACCAGGCTTACAAACAGAAAGAGCAAAAAGTTTCATCATATTTTAAGTTTAAACGAAAACTGTCTGCTGTATTTAATCTTGACATTTTATGCGTATTAGTGTAAAACTATGGGGCACATGAGGATGTAAAAAAACTAGTATACTATTCACTGATACATAGTCATCTGCAATACTTGAGTCTTATCTGGGCATCAGCCTCAAC
>PNEQ01051762.1:0-16643 GCA_003012365.1 Medauroidea extradentata
TGGCACAATTCCCACATTCGGCAATCCGGGAGCTGACCCAGCCAGGAATCGAACCCAGATCATCTTGGTGGGAGACGTGTACTCAAGTCACTATGCTAACCACGGCCCCAGACATGGTCTGGCACAATTCCCACATTCGGCAATCCGGGAGCTGACCCAGCCAGGAATCGAACCCAGATCATCTTGGTGGGAGACGTGTGCTCAAGTCACTATGCTAACCACGGCCCCAGAAGCATAGATAACATGTGGTTTAGTTGGTTCCTCAATAACTTGTGACTGGCATAATTAATTAAAGGCGTAAATTTCGATTACAAATTTTAGAAAATACTGTATTAGAAAACTGAAAGTACTTTCCCATTTTGGCAGTTCTGTATTTTGAGTGATATTTACTAGTTTTTTCATTATTCGATCAGGAAATTAGACATTATATTAAGATTTATGAGGCGAAGCTTCCCGAAAAATTACGTCAAAATTAATGTCAACATCCTTGAAACCTGAGTAGCTTAAACGACTTCGCTACACATCTATTCGTTACATGAGCGTCTAAGTTGATGGCAGGTGTTGACAAGCCGTACTAACACAGCGGCGATATGTCGCATGAACAATAAAAAGGCGGCCTATATGTAGACATAAGAGTGACACTATCTGACGTGGAAGCTACCACAAAGTTCTCTCCGTCATCTCTCTGGACTGCGTGAGTACTATCATTTCTTACGTCATCTACTTTGATACTAAAACAAGGAATCATACCTACACCTCTGCCGCGCAACAAATACGGTACAGTGGTGGTCACTGTGGGCTGAGGAAGGTTATATCGAGCATGATTCACGTTCAACTGACGACGAAACAAGTTCAGCTCGTCTGTAAGCAACTGTAAGCACATTAAATACAAATATCTCGTCACATATAGCATCTCCAAGCAAACTGTGCAACATGAATCAAAATTACATTCTCCTCTCTCGATTTCATTTCATTTGTCTGCCTTCTTGTTAGAGAGAAGCAGTCATATTCAAGCGTATGGCATATTTGTCTTGCACTAAGGTACATTAGAGTGTTTGGTGGATGAAATAAGGGGTTCTATGTAATACAGTTCACCGTAAAATACAGACTCCGTTCTTTGGTGTTTCCACGTATCTTATTTGTATTTTCATGTTCCTTGTTTGTAAACATGTTGTATTGGGGACGGTAACAACGTAATAGAATTCAGCAATAATGAATTATGTTATTGGTTACTATTTCTAGTAAGGGAACCTTCACTATTAGAAACAGATCATGCTTTAATTTTATTTTAAGCAGACATCTTGAGATGCAGTAATACGAGTGCAGGCAGGGTGATTCAATCTGATACATGTCAAAGTACGGCAAAGGTGCCACAATATGCAATGACACTCAGTAAAAACGCAGTCACACCAAGAATGTACGACATATTTAACTATCAAGCTACAAGTCACAGACTGTACATGAAGGAACAGTGTCAAATAAATTGCTTACTATGGAATCAAGTTCAAAGATAACACATCTGAACACCGAAAAAAAATTTACTCGATATTTATTTAGATAACTACTGTCTGTAATTGCTCCTTAAGAAACTCCACGCGCATGCTACTTTTTTTCTAAACAGCTAGGTTTATAATTGTTCGATTTAAAAGTTGTTTCTTAAACTATGTCAACCTCACCCCCCCCCCCCCATCTTCATCAACACGCACGCAGAGACACACTACGTCATTTTAAACCTCTGTTGTTGCAAGTTGTCGGTATAAGAACAAATAACTTTGTTTCGCCAACCACATTTTATTTGACACAACTAATCAACTATCTCTAAGAACTGCTACATACACGACAGAATGTTCCGAACGTATTATTTGACTCAACTAAACAGCTATCTTTATGAACTGCTACATACATGACATAATGTTCCGAGCATATTATTTGATTCAACTAAACAGCTATCTTTATGAACTGCTACATACATGACAGAATGTTCCGAGCATATTATTTGATTCAACTAAACAGCTATCTCTGTGAACTGCGACATATATGACAGAATGTTCCGAGCATATTATTTGACTCAACTAAACAGCTATCTCTATGAACTGCTACGTACATGACTGAATGTTCCAGTGCATATTATTTGACTCAACTAAACAGCTATCTCTATGAACTGCTACATACATGGCAGAATGTTCCGAGCATATTATTTGACTCAGCTAAACAGCTATCTTTATGAACTGCTACGTACATGGCAGAATGTTCCGAGCATATTATTTGATTCAACTAAACAGCTATCTTTATGAACTGCTACATACATGACAGAATGTTCCAAGTATATTATTTGACTCAACTTAACAGCTATCTCTGTGAACTGCTACATACATGACAGAATGTTCCCAGCATATTATTTGAATCAACTAAACAGCTATCTCTGTGAACTGCGACATACATGACAGAATGTTCCAAGTATATTATTTGACTCAACTTAACAGCTATCTCTGTGAACTGCTACGTACATGGCAGAATCTTCCCAGCATATTATTTGAATCAACTAAACAGCTATCTCTGTGAACTGCTACATACATGACAGAATGTTCCGAGCATATTATTTGACTCAACTAAACAGCTATCTCTATGAACTGCTACGTACATGGCAGAATGTTCCCAGCATATTATTTGACTCAAATAAACAGCTATCTTTATGAACTGCTACATACATGACAGAATGTTCCGAGCATATTATTTGATTCAACTAAACAGCTATCTTTATGAACTGCTACATACATGACAGAATGTTCCAAGTATATTATTTGACTCAACTTAACAGCTATCTCTGTGAACTGCTACGTACATGGCAGAATGTTCCCAGCATATTATTTGAATCAACTAAACAGCTATCTCTGTGAACTGCGACATACATGACAGAATGTTCCAAGTATATTATTTGACTCAACTTAACAGCTATCTCTGTGAACTGCTACGTACATGGCAGAATCTTCCCAGCATATTATTTGAATCAACTAAACAACTATCTCTGTGAACTGCTACATACATGACAGAATGTTCCGAGCATATTATTTGACTCAACTAAACAGCTATCTCTATGAACTGCTACGTACATGACTGAATGTTCCAGTGCATATTATTTGACTCAACTAAACAGCTATCTTTATGAACTGCTACATACATGACAGAATGTTCCGAGCATATTATTTGAATCAACTAAACAGCTATCTCTGTGAACTGCTACGTACATGGCAGAATGTTCCCAGCATATTATTTGAATCAACTAAACAGCTATCTCTGTGAACTGCGACATACATGACAGAATGTTCCAAGTATATTATTTGACTCAACTTAACAGCTATCTCTGTGAACTGCTACGTACATGGCAGAATCTTCACAGCATATTATTTGAATCAACTAAACAACTATCTCTGTGAACTGCTACATACATGACAGAATGTTCCGAGCATATTATTTGACTCAACTAAACAGCTATCTCTATGAACTGCTACGTACATGACTGAATGTTCCAGTGCATATTATTTGACTCAACTAAACAGCTATCTCTATGAACTGCTACATACTTGGCAGAATGTTCCGAGCATATTATTTGACTCAGCTAAACAGCTATCTCTATGAACTTCTATGTATATGAGAGCGTGTTGCAATTGAAGTTCTTGAAAACGACATGCTCTTACAGCTTTTGTTTCTATGTCCTTAATTCTTGGGATGTTGTTGATAGGTAATTACAATGTCCACGTGTTTATCTTGTTTCAACTGGGAAGTGTATATATAACATATGACGTTTTACTCTGTAGAAACATGTAACAGTTATTGCCTTTTTCATGAATTCAGTTAAAGACATTTAAAGTTATTGCCACGTCATGTAATCAAATTTTTCACTCTTCAGTGTAACACAAGCCGTTTACTGGATGTATGTTGCGAGTCTAAATACTTAGCTTGTTGTGTTTATGAGTGAGAGGTTATTGACGGCCAAGTGAGGTGTTTTCAAACCTAGAAAATTTGTTCGCTTTAAGGCACTTAATTGTGTATTCCCGTCACTTGTTTAAGTAAACCTAGTAATCTTAGAGGAAGTGTGTAGTTAACTTTTGAGGCAATATTGGCAACACTGTTTGCAAGAGTGCACACCACAGCTTGGTTTGACTGAAGCTAAAGTATAAAGTTGAAACAGGGTCTTAGCCCAGATAGCATGGTAGAGGATGCTACTGTCCAGGAAGAGAACACAAACAAGTCCTCTACACTACAACCCCGGGCCTGGGATACATACACACATACAGTGACCGGGTGTTCCTCGTCAGTAAGTAGCCCCCCAGGCTGAGGTTGTACTGACACTACAAACAAACACTGCTTCAGATAGCGTCCTTGGCACAACTCCGAGTAATACTGTTACATGTTGTATTTGTCACGAGCCACGATCCTCGACCTTGCATTCTGCCAGGCCATCCTTCTCATTACTTTACTTTATTCTTCACATCTGTTTCATTTACAATCCTGTCTCTGCACAAGTTAAATCAAATCTATACTGTTTACGTAAGGTAATTGTTTCACAAATATTCGTCAATTATTATTTTTTTTTTTTAATTTTTCCCTGCAAGGATACATTAAAAATAATCATCTTCGCTAATTCCGTGGTTTCTCAAATAGCAATATCCTTTGTAATGTGTTCGCTAACTTTGTTTTGAAGATAAAAAGAAAGGTTTGTAAAAACTTAAATCTGATATTTTTATTGTAAAAGAAAAAGTGCTTGAAAAGTTCTTTGATTAAAATCTTAAAAATAAAAAATAAATAAAAACCAATCACTAGCAAAATAACAGTACCATGTGTTGATTAAATAAAACTGCTATGCAAGTTACATTACCATGTTGCGTTCTTTCTAATATACTGCTCAAGTCTGCCTTGTAGGAGAATATCGTGAGGTGCAGAGTCTGCCTAGTAGGAAAATATTGTGAGGTGCAGAGGTGTTAAACTATTTTAAGCTACTGAAATATTTGTTATCATTTCAAGCTGAAATTGGTTTGTTCGTCGATTTCAAGTTTAATTTATAAGCATTTTGGCCTAAATTTGTTATCACTGAAATCAAACAAAAACTTTCGTGTGAGAACTAAGCAGCAAGGCTTACTGCAACGTGTTACTTCAAGCAGGTAAATAATTTACAGGGTAAACCCCACATTTTATTCTCTTTAGTTTAATTATAACCACATTTTATTATAATTTCGAATAAATGATTACATGGAAGGATATAATATTCCTATCGTCTGCAATAATCAGAGTTGGTTGATGTCGTACATATCTAGGTGATTGCAACATAGCAGTTACAAGAATATTCCACATGATTGATTATTTATAATAAAGTTAAATTGTCAGGCCAAACATATAAAACGTATTATTTGTCCAGTATTGGGTTCTCCGACCTCCTCCCGAACCGCAATTTCATTGTCGGTGTGCAAACATCATTCACGTAGTTAGCAGTCTCACTCCGTCGAAGACAGGACTGTTCACGTTGAAAACAACAAGCGACTTATGTACTCCATACATTCTCTGCAGGCACTGCACATATATGTAGAATTAAACTAAATGAGGTAAGCAGTAAAACAGCTGGTAGTTTAACAAATAGTGTAAAACTGAAATTCAGAATTAAATTCACAGAAAACAATTATTTAAATAATATAATAAAAAAATCATTAAAATAGCTGCAAATTTTTTTTAGTCTAAAATGAGTTGGGGAACGCTAAGTAAACAAACTATGTAATGTTAATTCGCACTCATGAAATAAAATAAGTAACTGCAATGAAATATACGTATATTGTGAGTGCCAATTCCAAAAAATAAGTCCTAAACTTAAATTACAATTAAATTGTATCTTTGAATTGATAGTCTGCGAAGAACAGGATTCCCGTCAATCATGTGAACTTGCTGTCAAATTTCCTCATTTGTAAGCTCTTGGTGCACTCTTCCTGAAGAACATCATCTGATCTTTCAAGTTTCTTCTTAAAGCAGTGCATTAACTTTCTCCTTATTTTCCTCCGCACTCGGTTTCTGTATGGGTTGTACATTGACCTCGTAGTGATGATAGCCTGGCCCGAACAATTACCAATAGTTGCCACAGAAATGACCAGTAATTCTACCTGTTGTTGTTATGTTCACTAACCAACACTCTCAGAGGCATCTACTGGCTCCTCCAGTCAATCATCAATCTGTCTTAGCCTCTCATGCAATTGACAAATTGGTGTAGGATCTTATATAGCTTTCTATTCTTTAGAGCCATATGTCGGTCAAATGTATATAGCCCATGATGTGCCAGCTGAATGAATAACCGCATATATTTCGTGTTTTTTAAACTCCCAGATCCCAGGCTGGACTATAGCTTCAACCTGGCACATCATAAACAACTGAGATGATGTAAACGCAAAACAATGTTACTTGGCCTTATAGTGACCATGACCAGTCAGCAAATGAGATAACTAGTAGGTGATGAGCCATTTAAGTTTAAGATGTTCTTCGACGACTGGGAAGACAGTATGCAACTATCTTCCTGTATCACTGCTGTCCCATATTAGTAAGATTCTTATGGTGTTCTGTCTGGCCACTCGTTTCTCAAACTCGCTGGGGAGTAAATTCCTAAATGGCCTACACAGTTCGCCCCTTTAAGTAATTAGCAGATCTCTGGGAAATGTTCTTGCTACACTGGAAGTGTCTTCCTGAATACAGTTCTACAGGCCTTAGCGCCAGCAAACTGCCCTTTGCGCTTTTTGTAGGTGTCACCTGTAGCTCACTAAGGACGTTTTGCCGCACCGAACTTCTGCTCTACATCACATAACTGATCCAAACACACTTTCATGCATGATCTTCAAGGTGCTGAAGTGTAGTCCTCTTCCTGGTGGTCCCAAAGAACTTGTTTTAGCAAGCAACATTACTGGATTTTCATAAATGTACTTAACATGCTCCAAGTAAGTAAAGGAACTGTCCAATACAACTATAAGATACTTAATCATCATTACGAAATGGAACAGTCAACCTTGGACCAATATGTCAGGCCATCGATTCTTGAATCTGCTCATAAAAATACACGCAAAACATTTTATGTACAGGAAACTTGAGCTTCGTCGTAGCCACCACCCAGGTTTATAGTTTTCGTAACAATATTTGGCTTTTCTACTCGATTTCCTTCTGTGACGAAGCACCCACAAATATGAGACTGTAATGTGCTTAGCCATATATCTCACACCACACACTAAGTTCTTGAGTTAATATGCTGTCTAACAACACTTTCCATAACAGAGGACCCACGACGGAACCCTGGGGTCATCCATTTATTAAGGGTGCTCGGTACGGTATGCTAAACAATGAGAAACATGTGTACTGTTATTGATCACTATTCAGAGAAAAAATTAAGTTAAAGTATATCGTTTTCGGAAGTATATGTCGCAAAGTCGTATAATTATCTAGGACATTTAATATATATATATATATAACTGTTAACATTTTAAAGAAAAAATCTGGAAAATAAGCTTGTTTTTAATAATTTAGTTAATTATAGTGGACTAATGCAGTACGAATGACACATAAAGCCATGTCTTAGACTTGTACCTTACCATAATCTATAGTATGGTGCAATCGGAACATTTCTGGAATAATTATAATCCTGTAAAACAAGTTATTAAAATTAAATAATCCAAATTTTTTACCCAACGAAAACAGGACATCTACTTGTGGAGATATGTTGCTTCTATCCCCAGTACCTCGAGTGAACGCGGAGCAGTTATGTGAGGATAACAAGTGACAACTCATGTTACCAAAACTGACAGGGATTATCTGCAGGGCCCGATCTATCAGCTAGAGACCGATTCTCACGAAAATGCCTTCAGTCGGGCTTTGCGAAACACAAACGAGAATAAAAAGGAAAATAAAACATTACAGTAGTCGTTCACAATTCAATCACGCACACATTCACACCAAATTAATGAATGTGAGATCATCCACTGTTCACTCTGCACTATCAAAATCAGCGTTCATACTTTTAAAAAGAGCTATTTTAACTGTAGGTTGAGACAACATTTATTTTGGATGGTCCTCCAGTGCATTCCAGGCACGTGCTGTAGAAACTGTAAAAGGTTTCGAATAAGCACTAGTACGATGCTTAGGTATGAGCAGAGACAGAGTGGCTTTCAAGCGGATAGGTACAAATTTTATGACGGGAAAGTAATTCAAATTTAGTTGTTAAATAGGAAGAAGATTTAGAATGTAATTTACGCCTGTTTTACAATCGTTGGCAGGACAAATTTTTATGAAATTGTGAGACATGATTACGTATTTTAAGGTTAACAACATAACGTACACATGTATTTTGAATCGTCTGCAATATAGTGGCTTGTTCGTCAGTGAGGTTGCTGTAAACCAAGTCACAGTAGTCAAACAACGTAAAAATTAGTGCCTGGACAAGGTGTTTTTAATGCGCAAGGGGAGTTGAATTTTGCGACGTTTTAGCGTGTGAAGGGTGGTCAGCGCCTTCCTTCATATGCTAGCTACGAGGAGAAACCAATTTAAAGTGCTGTTCAAAATGAGTCCTATGTTTTTCACTGAGGATGTCAACTCGATTTTCGCATTGCCAACATAATTTTTGGAAAATCGGCAGTAACAGTTTATCATATATTTTTACTTTTTCTTTAAAAATGATATGGAAGCTACCGATTTAGATTTCCGGGTTAGCATTTTCGTAACCTACACAAAATACTGGATAAAATGACACCTCACTCGTCTTTACGCACGATAGAAGACATTCTTTCACTCAGCTGGTAGACTAACAAGCTTGTTGCCTTTTCTCAATTGGTTCATTAAAGATTATGTTTAGTACGATCTATGTTTTGAAGACACTTCTATTGAAAATTGCGTATAATTTGTATAATAAAAATCAAAACTGCTCGGTATTTATTCTCCAATTCACCAGTAAGAAAGCATTTTAGAATAAAATCATTAGAATAATAGATAGCATAAGAGCCCCTTATTAAGGCAAATGCCAATTACAGAAACCGAAAATACACTGCCGTCCTTGTATAAAATTGTTACTTTCACAATTAAAAATATCACATTTTTCATAACAGTCTGGAGTTCATTAAGATAAGCACTTAGGACACAACCCCAATCATCTAGCCAGTACAGCCTCAGTATCAGCGAATTTGTACGTAGGTCTAATAACGTAGTTTTCTTTCGTTTGTTTTATTTTTATAATGTTTAGTTTCAATTATGAGGACGTACATTTCTGCAATAAAAAAAACTATTCATATTTTCAAACATGGCAATTGTTTTAAAGAATTACACGTATTTAAAAAATTATAAGGAAATAAAAGTAGTACAAAAGACAAGTATTAATGTGCGGTTAACAGTATATTCATTTTTCACATCTCACAGGTCTCTTATCTTTAGCCCTCTAGGCTTCTTGTTGGGCTGTTGTTATGTAGAGGGGGTCTTTTATATCAGTCTTAGGAACCTTTTGAAATCTTAGCTTTTCTATATTCCTACTGGTTGGTAAGTTACGCCTAGTGAGAGGCCGATGAATCTCAGGGAAATTTGGGGGTAAAACGCAATTTTCTAAGCAGGTCTGTACCGGAAAACAATAGACAATTACATAATTTAAATTTTGCAATTTAATTTAATGACCTATTTAACATAGGATACACAAGATTCGGCCTAGCGCGCAGGTCACTGACAACGAGGAAAATTGTGTGATAAAAGCACAAATACAAAGCATTTGATAGAAACGAAATAGAAATTACCTTCATTAATGTGTACTTATAATTACATTAGACGCATAATGTTACCATTTCTGAAGTACCAGTGACATGTTAGTGTGTCAGAGAGGGAGACAACTGTAGTTCCCATATTTTCCGCGGACACACATAGGTTTGTAGAGCAGTATGTACGTGCATGCGCTGTTGTTGAATTGACTCTAACGAAGCCTAGCGACGGCCTCTACACTACTATTAATACTGGCTGGTTGACATTTCACACTTCGCCAAATTAGCGAAAAACTGTAACTTCGGACAAAATAACAAATATTTCCCGTCTTGTGATGACATCGCACCTTTAGTGTGTTACTAAGGAAGGTATCGAGATTATTTTGCCGTTTATTCTAGGTCTCTAAAGTTCTTATTACCAAATGACCAATGCATAGTTACCGAATATTTATAAATTAATCATAACTCTACTAAAAACCATCAAAATTTTACTGTAACACAATATATAGGTTAAGTAATAAAGAGCTGTATGAGTTGAACCCACTAATTTTAAGTAGAAATTATTAATATGGGTGCGTAATTTTGTAGCATATAAAATGATATCTTTCATCGTCATTCATGGCCAAAGCGGAAATCACAGCAAATATATTTGTACAACGTTTGTTAACTATATTGCAAATGAGAAAATTATTTGTTTGTGCTAAACCAATGGCAATATGCATTCGGATCAGTTTAGTGTAAAACAGAGGGAGGGAAGTTTTACTTTCAAAATTATAACTGATTTTTACCAATGACATATTCAGACCATTCTTGAAACCATTCGTTCGCAGATTGTTGAATGATATACATGCTAAATTGTTTATATCCCAGATAGTGAAAATACGTTTCGGAGTTATACAAATCAGAGCACCTTAGGTGTAAAGAATGTTGTACGTAGTTCAAATAGTATGGTTTGAACACTTTTTAGCAACTCCTACAAAAATTATTGAAAATAAAAAAAACTACGTTAGAATTATTTTGCTTACTTATTTCACGGTACATCTGTATACTAATTAACATTCGTGAGATTTTACCAAAGAAATATACAAAGACATTAAAATAAACACAATGAAGCTAATCTAATGTTTCATTAAAAAAAACTTGCACTTTTTGGAAATTGTAAATATAATCACTATTTTGTTGTCCTGTTCATTTCCAACACGAAATAATTAATCGAACTTGCTAATTGTCCGCAAATGTTAAATCGGTCTTCATGTACAGTACTTACTCTTAATCTGATTTCTTTAAAGTAATGATCTGAGTTAAGCATATTTCATTAAAGGTATAACGTAACTACTGCCATGTCACTAACAAAATCATTTAAGAATAATCATTTATGAAATTAGCACCAGTGCATAAAAATACACGTAGACTTGTATTTTATTTTGAATATCACCAACTTATGTTCTGCAACATTGTACATGAATACGAAGTGTTCAGTTCAACTAAGATTAATTCTACTACAAGTTAGAGAGAAACTACGTTTTCTTAAGAGAGCTTGGCACAGGGAAAATTTCTGCCACTAGTTTCGCTTCATTCGCTAATGTACCAGATAAATACGAAACCATAGTAAATTGAAATTGAAATAAACTTGGAAATGATAAAAGTATTTCAACTTAATTTTAAAGAGAAAAGAAACCGATTTCGCGTTTTAAATTATCAACTTCATATAATTTAAAATTTAGGAATGCTCTGTGATTGGTCAGTTTGTTGCACTACCGATACCAGCGCTCAAGCGGCAGAACTTTCCCTGCGACAAACTTATAACATTCATCTTTCTAACCTGTAGTAGGATTATCCTTAGTTCAACTCAAAGGCCGTGTCCGAAACTATTTAGGTTACTGAATCAACCACGCGACCATGTTAGTGCAGTAAATATTTGGGGATTTAGGGTGTAAAATTTACTGAGGTGAAGTAGTATGCAAAATTCCCAAATACTTCCATAAATTCGTCGACTGCTGTTTACTTACGTGTTGTTTAAGTTGAAAAACATATACCTACGTATCCATTAAAACAGTAATAACGTAAATTAAAAGCCCATTGTGTTATTTCGTATGAAGCAAATAATTTTATAATTTAGAACTAAATCTCGTTTCTTCTAAATAAATCAACCCTAAAACAAAATAAGTACTATTGTAGAATTCGTAATTTAGGATGTGGAAGAAACAGCTTAGAATAACGAATAGAAAATTTATTCAATAGTAAAAAATAATAATAATAAAACGACATCGAAATATCAACAAGAGCTTTGTTTAGGCGGTCTACACCTAGCTGCAACTTTACGACTTCTACATCCAAACTGCAACATCAAGTTTTTCTTGCCGGAAGTGACGTTTTGGTTATTACAACCAAAGCGTTCAGGCGGCGGGTGTAACTACAACTTAAACACCCGGGTGCTACACCTTCTACACCACCTCTGCGAGGTGGAGTAGTTTGGGTGTAGAAGTTGTAAAGCAGAATTCGGCGCTATTTTCGAAACGTGTTACATGTACCTGTGTTGTTTTGAGAAGCTGGCTTTCCAGTTTTGAATCGGACATCCGCTATATAATAAAATCTGTATTCAGTTTCATCTGGGAGGTGTGAAAAATAAAATTGTTATTTGTATTGCTATTTTTAGTAACGTTTTGTGGGTTATGTTACTACTTGTTATGAATATAATTATATCAACTCGTAAAACTAATACAATTAATTTAAGTATGGAGATTCCTTTTCCTGTAGAACTACCTGTTATGTGACGTATGAAATGAGCTGCGTAAAGGTTATATGACGGAAATGTTATTTTATTCAAACTCGTAATTCATGCAAAATACTGTACATATTTGCTATAATAGGTGCTGTAACAGGACGTTAATCATCGGATTCATCACCTGCATTAAAATATCTCGCAATATTTACGTTTACTGCCATGTCACTAACACAGAAAATAAACAAACCAATTCACACTCAACTACACCTAGGCGTCCAGGCGGACTTTCTGCTCATTTTGTCTCTGACCATCTGTCCACTTCACCCAAGTCACCTCTGGATGTAAAATTTGTAATAAAGGTACAACCCGCCTGAACAAAGCTAAGTAAATAGCTTCCATCTTTGCCGCACGCAGCACTGTTTCATAACGTTCGAATCTATCCACTCTAAATTTCCAAACACTGGATATTTAAATGCTTCGTTTCGGACATGACTAGACACGTAATGGAATTCTTCGTTTGTTGGCCAGACTGTCTGCACTATACTACACCTTCAAGTAGCAGCAGTTCGCGAGAGGAATCTGTTATCGGCGCAACAATCTCCGCGCGTATCGGGTCACACACTGCTTGCTCTAGACTCGCAGTGGAAGAAGTGTCTAACGAACATCCAAGAAAATCTACAAATGTTAACCTAGTTGGCTGGATTGCCCTTACCGTGCCCGAAAGCCTTAAGTCCCGTATACATAACACTTCATTTGCTCCTCATAAATGTAATCTGTAAGTAGTCAGTATAGATTTTCTGCTTTTCTTGATCCTTAGCTGACATATAATATCTGGCCACTAGGCATTATAAAATGTCCCAGAGATGTCCAAAAATATTCCTTTCATATATGGCTCAGGAATGTTCTTCGCTCTCTTGTCTACATCCATCACTGCCAGTATTGTTTTCCGCCCTGAAGCCATATTTTCTTAGGGACACTCCACTGGACTCTTCAAACTAACTCAAAAATCTCTTCAGAAAATTTTCAGACAGTTTCCCCATCACTGGTAACAATGTTAGAGGCCTATAAGACTTAGGTTAAGAATGATCTTTACCTCCTCTCTTATACAGTATGCATAAAATACCTATTTCCCATATTTTGGAGCATTCTCTATCTTCTAGTACAAGTTGGTTAAACAACTTCAACAGCTTTATATTGAGCCTTGAATAACTTCTTTGCAATATTTCTGCAGTTAAATAGTCTGCTTCTGGAACAATATTTAACATTAAGTTGTTCTTTCACCAGCTCATCAGCTCTTTAGATGTTAGCATAGAGGCCTCTTCACATTATATACGCTCCTCCATGACTCTTCGTTTAAATTCATGTTCAGGAGGATCGGCTTGAACAGTGTTGCCAGGAAGTAATACTTCCATTAGTTTTGTAATGTTGCGAAGTATGTCTGGTGGTTCTTGCACGCCTATAGTTAGACTGCTAAGTATGTTTGGATTATTATTCTTTCCTGATGTTATCTAATAGATAACACCCCAAGGGCTCTCGTTATCCTTTATATCCACTATTTCTTGCCAAGCCTACTTCCTCTTGCTTCGTATTTGCCATTTATAGCTTTTTTGCTGTTCTACAGGTAGCTAATTTTTGTACTCGCAATTCAGTATCCTTTTCGTTCTTGAAATTTCTCCACATTCTCTTCATTTCACATCGCTTGAACTCCAGTTCTTTGTCCAACCACTTGTTAAACTTAGATCACCTTACCACGTTCTTAATTGTGAAACAGCAGGTCTTGGTAACGGCACATATCCTCTCTTTAGCCAACTGTTCCGACGATTCTGTATTTATCTGAGACAATTCTCTTCTTAGAGTCACATCAAATTTCCTCCAGTTAAAAACCTAATACACATATCTGGGCTGCTTTAACAAATCTCAAGTATTAGTCTGATAATCACCCATAAATTAGGTTAAACACTATTAATCGATTATGTCTGGAGGTTTCATCCAAGACCATGCAATCTGTTGCGACATTCTATAACTCTGCCGTAGAAAGAGTAACATAAAAATACATCTCCTTATCTCACGCAGGATACATATAGGTGGGCAGTTGCCCTGGCTTGTAGCATATTCTTAAGCTCTTCTGGAGCACAAATTCGTTAATGAAAACTTCTCTGTAATCAGTTGTAGGGAAGTGCAGAGTTCAGATTCATCATTAATATCACCAATAAGTACTGTTGCTTCATCCTTGAGTAGATATCGTATATTATCCTAAGTTTGTCGATGCGATTCAGTTGGGTCTGTGAATTGGAAGTACGAAGTCACAAAGTGCATTTGCCTATATCTCCAACCCAATGAACCACAACTGTGTCATGTACATTGGACAGCTTATCTATTTGCACTGCCGTCAAATGTGATATTATTCAGATCCCTGATTTAAATATTTCACCTTTGGGCATGTAACATTAACTGGTAATGCTACTTTTTACCTCATAGAGTATAGTGTTCGTGGAACTAAAGCATATCGAGCCTTCGGTGTTTGTACCATCTTGTGGCTGACCACAGATGACTGTTTAATATTAATCTGACTAATAGTAAGTTGTCTAACAGCCATAATCGGACTGCTGAATCTCCATTTCATATGTGGTAAGGAATTCAGGGCATTCCTTTGAATTTGCTTGCCATTGTAGTCGTGCGTATTTTGTTAACAATTTCACAATGTACCTCTTTGGCCTATCATGCATTGTATGTGTGTTAATTTGTGCCACAGTTAGATGATATATCTTTACCTTCACATTTGCCAGCTTGGTACCTGTACTTTCGGCACTTGTAACAGCTTAACAGGTGTAAATGAGACATAGACCTAATGGCAATCTATGAGCATCTTTCTCACCCTTGCCGAACACTCAAACACTACGTACATTGCACTTTTCGTGCAATCTCTCTCTCTCTCTCTCTCTCTCTCTTGGATTCTTGGCTTTATTTCATCCTTCAATTGTTCCAAAGTTACATTTCAGTCTGTGAAATTTTGTCGGTACATATAAATTACCAGCACATATATTTATCTGCTTCTCGCAGTATATCAAACACCATTAACTTTGGTCCTAGTTTTATGGGTACCTAAATATTTAACAGAATTTGCCTTGTGGCTTCTGCCCTTTTCAATTTTTCCAAAGTCTGATCTTCTGCAGTCATAATCACAATACACGAATTCTGAGGCTGCACATGTTCTTAATCTTGAGACCCTACTTAGTAGGGTTCTAGTTATTTTGCATCTGTTCATGTGTTTGTTGACTACTCTGCTCTGATGATGTTGGGCAGTTTCTCTGCAGCTTCTTTCGGTGTTTGCCTGAGCACCTGTCTCACCCTTTCTTGTGATTTTCCACGAAGCGCTCCTGCATACAATGCTGTAGCAGTTTCAGTAATTTATTCCGACTTTTCATATGCCTCTTATCTTCCATTTAGTCAATCATTCGCCATTAAAATGGTTTGCAAGAGTGCTTGAACCTTGTTTAGCCAGGACAGTATATATCGACACTATTCTTTGTTTACCTTCTTGTTGGTACCTTTATAATAGTTCATGAGACTCTGGAAGGTATCCTCAGTCTTTGTTTGCGGATATAAAAGAGTTTCGTCCCTTCGTTTCCATCTTTCTTTTCCTCGGTGTTACCTCTCTTTCGATCCTTGTTCGACTGGACATCGACAAATGACTATGCAATTTCTCTGTCGACTCCAGTAATATGTCCTTTGACTCTCTTAAGACGTGTTTTTCTCGTGATCATGTTCAGATTCAGTCTACCAGTCTGAAGACAACAGTTTCTGTAACGTCCATACAACGAACGCTCTGGGAGTGTCGATGTACTCAGTTCCTTAAGATTTTCTATCAGACAAAGGACCGCCTGTTTTGATTGAAGCTTTACTACTTTATGCCATGTACCCATAGTGAAACTTCACTAGAAGTCCTTGACAACACACAACACAAGTTTTATGTACAGTGTGTTTCGATTCAACACAGAACTGGCAAGTGGGCTGCCTACCCACCCGCAACCGGCTTGAATTCTGCTCGCGGCGCGCTAGCGACGGAGCTACGTTCGATTTCACTGGTTGCCGCCTTCTTACGCAGCATTCTAAACGGTTTAACTCTTTCAACATATATTTACATAGACTTTGGAATATGTTTCAACGAT